>JAHKKF010494482.1:0-12053 GCA_019740295.1 Labeo calbasu | reverse complement strand
AATTTACAAAATATCTTCATGGAACATGATCTTTACTTAATATCCTAATGATTTTTGGCATAAAAGAAAAATTGATCATTTTGACCCATGCAATGTATATTTGGCTATTGCTACAAATATATTCATGCTACTTAAGACTGTATTAAGACTTAAGGCTGGATTAGCAAGAGTACTCAATTCATCCTGTGAACATGCATTCAGGTAACACCAGAATCAATACCAATGCATTGCATGAAGAAAAAAAAAAATTCCAGTTCCCATTCCAGTTTGTACCTGCTCAAGCTCATAAGCTTTAGCCTTGTCTTCATCACGGTCTGCGTTCTTCCTGTAGGCCAAACTGAGAGCCCAGACAGACAGGATGCTGTAGACATTGTCCCTCACCCAGGCATCAGGCTGCTCTTTGCTTGCTGGTAACAGACCTGTCACTGGGTTCTACAAGTTATCAATACAGCTAGTTAAAATGTAGTTAAAGTGCTTCAGGAGCTACACTGTATAATCAATACGCAAGCATTGCTTATGCCACATAAAACACAAATACATACACTATATATAAAACTATGTATAATGTAATCTACTATTCAAAAGTTTCATTCATATTAGAAAATAACATTAGAATGATTTCTTGAAGGCTAATGTAACACTGAAGACTGGAGTAATGGCTGCTGAAAATTCAGCTTTCCTATCACAAGATTAAATTCTATTTTAAAATATATTAAAAAAATCCCTGTAGTTTTGGTCAAATAAATGCTCCATTGGTGAGCACAAGAAATAAAAAAAATAAAAAAAAACATTTGAATTTATCTTCAAGCGTATTTTTATGGTATATTATGTTATCCACATAAAATATTCAACATCTTTTACTTAAGTCAAATACTTCAAATGAATTTAGAATCAAATAGTTAATAATTAAATATACTAGCACAGATAAATTATTAATTAACTTTTTTTTTTTTTTTTTTCACTTTTGGTGGCAAAAGCCCTGGTCAAATTTTGCCTTTGATATAGGTTAGCATGCACATGTACACTTTATTTGTATACATAAAATGTGTTTTTAGTACAACACTAAACTGTGATAGTCTTCTCTCTGCATTAATAAAGATCCAGGAACTATGGCCGAAAGAAAGTATCTACATATAAGAAATGAAGGCATGTTTAGTTAAAACACAAACTATATAGTGAAACATCAAGTTGTAGAAATGCAGACACTCACTTGGTGACGCAGAATAGTCTGATTAACAATCCGCGCGTAGTTGTCAAGTTTAACTCCAGAATTGCTGCGACTTCTCATTTTAGCTGCTAGCAAGTTTGCGAAAAACCTTTATGCTTCAAAAACCGACAACATCCTCCTGCAATAAACCAACACAGACATTAAGAGGAGGTGAACTGGATGAACTTGAAACCAAGTTGTCAAACGGCTGCATGGTGTTTAGAAACGCTCGCGTTGTATGGCCAAACACTGTAACCGATTGTCAGCAGTGTTTACAATACTTGTTTTTTCCGACAAAGCCTGCGTAGATTCAATTAATATAAACAAACCTGGTCGCGTAAAGGCAAAATCCGGAAGGAAAGTCAATTACTCACACTGCACACTCGCGAATATACTGAAGCCAGTTACAGTCAGCTGGGAGGATCTTCCGACTTTTCAAAATAACACCAGTGAGCTCAACTTATATAACGTAGAATTTACAGTATAGCGACAAACTTTTAAAAGGAAATTTGCTTATAAACTAGTCTGAAAGAAAACTTTGGTGATGGAGTAAGGTCGTAAAAACTTTCACCACAAAGATGATTACAGATGTTGTTAAAACAGAGAGGACATCGCGTTCCTGACGTCATGAAGGACCTGAGTTCAGATGCACATATGAATCTGCATTGATGTGTTTAATAATAGTTACACAAACAAACACAACGATTTGGCTAATTTTATTATACCGTTTAAGGACGAGAGTTAAAAATTCACAAACAATAAAACTACCTTAGAATTTACAACTGAACACGCAAAAAAGCAAACTAAATGTATTTCAAATCCCTTGTTAATTTATTTTAATGATTTATCCTCCTGATATTTTTTTGTTTTCATTTATTTCACTTGTTCTTACTTTCATGACTGTAACAGTAAGTACACTTTGTTAATAATCAGTATGTATAATTCTTTGTTAGTGTTCTTGTTTTGAAAAAAAAAACTTTAATAAGTTTTGTTACATGCATAAAAATTATTCAAAACAATTGAAAAAAATAGACCAATACTCAATTATTTTCTTTTTACACAAAAGTCACCAAAATATATTTACTTGCTTTTTACATCAGCATAGCGTCTCGCACATGTCCACTTAGAGGCAGCATAGTCACATCCTAACATGAGACAGATTTCCAGTCATTAATTGACGTAATAGTTTATTTGTTCATTTCTTTGTTTGCTTACATCTCATCTTGAGTTTCAAGGATAATTATTTGATTTTTATTCTGAGTTTTTTCATCATATCAGAATTTCACCCCTCCTCCCTCTCAGCTCTAGTTCTGAATGATGATTTGTAGGCCTATCCAAATAATTTTGGACATCTGGACATTTTGGCTCACCATTATCCTCCCAGATAATCTTGACTTGTTATTTTGATATTTTGAGGTACCTTATTAATAAAAAGTAATGATTATGTTGGGATGTTTAAGATGGTTGCCCTCATTTTTTACAAATATTTGTTTTTTTAACCAAAAAACAATTGCAGCTGTGGTTGCCAGAATAATGTGGTTTACTGGGAAAAATGTATACTATATATGAAGAGGTTATTTGCAAAAACAGATCAATCAGTTTTTAATGATTTCCAAAAATCATGTTTTTTCATTGTGGATTCCAATTAATCTCAATCAAACTGTAGTTGGGTTTTTTTGATTAAGTAAAAATAACAAAAATAAATAAATACAGCTAACTAACACAATAAAAACATGATAATAACATAATAAAAAGCATGATTTTTTTTTTTTTTTAAATGAATTATCTGTTTTTTGCAAATAAACTCTTCATTTATAGAACAACTGGGAGGTTTTTCGGGGACGTTTTTCAGTTTAAAACTGCAATTTACAAAACATCACCTTTAACATATAATGATAGTATGGTAAAAAGAAGGCCACATGACAAATCAAAGTTCATCACAAGTAGCATTTCCACAAACCTAAGTAAATATTAATAAATAGAAAGCGCACAGTGTCATACACAAAACACCATCATGGTAACATATGACATTAAAATAATGCAATAAACACTCATTTCATAACATAAACTGTAGCATAAAACACTAATATAACTGATAACCACAACTTATAAGGGAACCTAACAGTAGCATTTTACAGACTAACATTTAACCATTTTTTTAATAGAAAACGTCAGATTTTCCTATACTTCCCATGAGTATGGTGTAGGTCATCTACTAGTATTTAGCACTCAAAATGATCAGGAGCAAGCAATGTCACCGATCACCAGTAGACCTACTTAACTATGGTTATGTGAATTCCAGAGTTCTTTGTCACTCAGAATGTGCGTGAACAGCACACCAAGGCTGAGTGCTGATCTGCTGTTTAAAATCCTCAATATGTCACCATGTCATGATCTTCACATCTTTTGATCTGTCTGGCAACAAAATTGTCAAAAAGAATTGCCATTTGAAAAGTGTCTTTTTTACTTTTGTTCTGTTTATTGTCTTAAAATCATTGATTTATATGTCTCTGAACATTAGTCCCCAGTCTGCACTGCACATGCTTGGCTAACCTCCTTGAGTTCTGCCATATCAGCCAAATGGCTGCTGTGTGCTGCGTGGGTCTCTGGTCTCAACGCCCTGATCACAACACAGAGACTTGCATGCAAAATCTGTAACAGTGATTGACATCCAGCTATTCAAGCCAAATTCACAATTTAACATTTTTAAATGCACTAGAATTAAGTTTTTCCTGGAACTGCAGCTGAGAAAAATGCTGGCAAACTGCAACTGTAAATGCAATAAATGCAGTTCATGACATAAAAGCTATTTTCTCAGAACATGTTTTTATTTCAGAACCCCAAAGTTCTCATACAAGACATGCACATATAGAGTAACGGTACAGTAAATATAAAGTATAAATCTTAGTGATATATAGTCAGATATATAAAAAAAATAGCTTTAAATGAACTGGTGAGTCATACAAACAAATAAATAAGTAATCCCATATTGAAACAATGCTTGTAAATCCTGATCTTTGAGATGAGGTGGAGACACTTGCATATAACAACATAAATAGTGACAGGTAAATGAGTCTTAAATTAAATAAAACAAACGTGAGCACACAGATAAAGGCAGAGGATGGAGGCTAATGGTTAATAATATCTAGGCGCAATCAATAATGGCAACCTTTGCACTTTCTCTGTCCCTTTTTCTCCAGGCTAGCTTAGGTTCAACGACATTTGGGTTGAGCTAAGGCACTAGTAGACATGTTTGCCTACACTTACATATATAGCTTACAAGTAACATGATCTAATACTACAGACCAGTTTCCATGTTTGGACTAAGCTTAGCCCTGAAATGTGCTGTTCGTGCCAAAGGCTATACTCTGCACTACGGACATCCAGGACAGTGACTGGACTTAATCTGGATCAGGGAAACTGGCCCAAAACACATACTGCTGTATCACCTTCCCAGCACCACCTGAAATTTATCAGTCATGCAAATCCCACTAATAATGCTTTTCTTGTATATAGCAATACCACTGTGCAGGTAGATTATGAGGTTTTCTGTGCACTCTCAAAAGAGTCCACATGTTATGTACCTTATGATAAGCACAATCTTCAGAACTTTGCCTATTTTGCCTCATTTGTGGCTTACTATATGTCTAACTGATGATTAACTGCATTGCACTTTCGGTTGCGTCCTGTTGCTCACTGAATCAAACTCTCGTCATGCATGATGGTGTAGAAACGTCAGATCGGAGAAGGAAGGAGTCTTCGGTTTAGGAATTAATCGGTTGGCTGTAGGAACAGTGGCCTTTCCTGTGGAACAAAGTTAAATTTGAGAATCAGTTCTTTTTCAAAAGATATGTTTGAAATATTGTCACCAGGACAAAGAATGCATGCAATCACCTGCATATTCCCGTCGAGCACTCGTAGTTGTTCTGGCAGTAGGCGCCGTGAGGTTTAGTACCCATGATTCTCCATAACGGGGTCATTCGAGCTGTTCTCTTCAGTGACCTTTGAACTTCCTGCACAGACGTTGAAGGTGTGTCTGACTTTGGCACAGGATTGCAGGTCACCTGAAATACATAATGCGTTAATCAGCTCATGAAATATTGAACAAGTAATAAAATGAAATAGATCAAAAACTATTTTTGCATAGTTTATGTAGTTATGTTCCACAGGTTTGACTATTAGTTTCATAATATGTTATTTGTAAGAAAATAAATAAATACTGAATAATTTTGACAACATTGTGACTCCTTTAAAATGGTTCCACCTTTAAACAATAATTTTGAAAAATAAACAATATTATAAACCACATATGTGAGCCTGGACCACAGAAGTATTGAGTAGCACAGGTATATTTGTAGCAATAGCCAAAAATACATTGTATGGTTCAAAATTATAAATCATTAGGATATTAAGTAAAGATAATGTTCCATGAAGACATTTTGTCAATTTCCTATCGTAAATATATCAAAACTTAATTTTTGATTAGAAATATGCATTGCTAAGAACTTTATTTGGACCATTTTAAAAGCGATTTTCTCAGTATTTTGATTTGTTTGCACCCTCAGATTACAGATTTTCAAATAGTTGTATCTCGGCCAAATATTGTCCTATTCTAACAAATTTATTTAGCTATCAGGTGATGTATAAATCTCAGTTTAAAAAAAAAGATCCTTATGACTGGTTTTCTAGTCCAGGGTCACATATATAAGTCATTATTTTATAAGTCAAGTATTTTAAACAACAAATCCACTGGAGTAACATGTCAACACTAACATAAATATCAAAAGTCAACAGTTTAGGAAGCTGTGAACAAATTCATTTTTAAAATATTAAAATATCATAACTACCTGTTGGACGAGCACCAAAAACACCAGGCACCAGGCTAGAGGAGCCCTTCTGTGATTGTGATCCTGCATGCTGAATGAGAAATGTTTGAGTTGCTGTAACAGTGAGCTCACAGCGACACTGACGACAGAGACGATGTACTGTCTTATATACCCTCCAGTCAGCAGAAGAGAGACTGTCCCTCATCCCTGTCACTTTCTCTCTCTCTTTCTTTCTCTGCTTCTATCTCTCTGCTTTTTCATTACCAGATGTGGCACATGTTTGCTTAATGTTTGTGACTTGAATAAGCTGTCCTCTGGGGCTCTGGGAGAGAATGCAGCCAGAGTTGAGAGAAGCAAGGGATAAGAAAGAACGAGAGGAATGAGGGATAAGAACAAAAATCAGTCATTTTTCAGACATGTGGTCGTCAGCATTTTAGAGTTCAGTGATGTTTTACCACAGTTTGTTGAACTGTACATTTTAGACAGCAATGCAGTAGATTTTTTACCGATACAAAATGTCAGACTCTAAGGCTTCTGAATCAACATTTCCCATCTTGTTTCTTTAAAGTTCCTTTGACACAGTTCTTCTGTCTCCCTTTTATCATATACACATTCACAGGGGCCTTGAAAAAGAACAATGGCGATTAGAGAATCTAATGTGTTTTGCAATGGACAAAAAACAAAAGGGACAAAAAGACTGTGACTAACTCGAAGCAAAAATGGCAGCGGGTCAGATATGAGTCGAACCTCTGATCCAGCTCATCACAAAGGTTTCACACTGACTCATGGTGTTTACTGGATACGATGCTGAGTATCGTCTTGGGATTGTCAGTTCACGTAAATAATACCCAGTACTATTTCATAAGCTGGTGGCCTTGTGTTAAACATTTCTAGCGTGCTCACTGTGTTGGTCATAGTATTTTGATAGAGCTCAAGGTTAGGTTTATCAAGGTTCTGCAAGTCTCTTCTTGAGTGAGAGGCAAACATGTTTTCAGATCAATATTGCATCTAAGTGTTTATTGGGGTCAAGCTTAGCATACTGGTCACATGACTACTTTTTGAAGACTGGCCTTTGTTCTATATGCTTGTGGTATTTATATTACCATTCAAAAGTTTTTTTTAAAGTAACTGATATTTTTATTCAGAAAGGACATATTAAATTGATCAAAAATGACAACAAAGACATTTATAATGTTACACAAGTTTCCTATTTGAAATATATACCGTTATTTTGAATATTTTTTTAAACAAAGGATGAAAAATGTGCCATGGTTTTCACAAAAATATTAAGCAGTTAAGCAATTTTCTTCATCAAAAATAATAAAATAAATAAATACTTATAATGATACATAAATGTAAGATGTATGAAATGTTTCTTGAGCACCAAATCAGCATTTTAGAATGATTTCTGAAAGCTCATGTGACACTGAAGACTGGAGAAATGATGCTGAAATTTCAGTGTTGCTGTCACATGAATTAATTACATTTTAAAATATAGCTGCAAGCAGCGATTACCGGGGTTCATGTGCTTTAAGGCATTTAAGCACACATGAAAAACATTATTTAGCAAGCTTGTAACCACCTTTTTGGCAAATCCAGATAATTTACCATAGAAATATTATGTTTTATGGCTGTTATAGCACCAGCTGTGGTCCGATCTCCTTAAAACTTTGCAAGCTTGTTTAGAATCACCGGTCTCATGTGCTCACCAGGTTTCGTGAAGTTATACCCCATTATAGCCTCCCAAATGGTAAATTTTTTTCATAATTATTGACTTAGTCCAGAGAATTGTACTGCAGTGTTTTTTTTTTCCAGACTGAGCGTCTAGGACTAGTTTGCAACAGGAGATTTTCTGACATCATCTCAATCATCTAACAATCGATTTGATTGACAGTAGCGGTTGTAGAGTCAAACATTGTCTGGGATTAAGTAGTTCTATCCTATGATACGAATATCGCGTACGAATATGTGCAAAAAAAAAAACGTACGACGTACAATCGTTTACGCCCTTGAAAAATGCGTTATCCCCCACTCCATACCTGAGGCCAAATTTCTCTCAGACTTTTGTGGCCGTGAATCAAACAGGACTACCGAGTTTCGTTCCGATCAGCCTTCATTAACCTTGTCTAACAGGTGCTCAAACTTTGTCTGCCAGTGGCGCCCATGTTTTTTTAGATTCTAACTGGTTGGGTTTATTTAGAAATTAAAGTGATTTCTCTTTTAAACAATTCAAAAGACTACGAAAGCGGTCCCAGTTCTGCACGTAAAGGTTTAGCGTAATGCAGACTAAAAACGTAGCAAAATGTCTATGTTTCGCTGCGCAATACCGTCTTTTGCCATTATAAAGGCAGATTGCAGCTAATAGAAATGCTTCTATATCGATGCGCGTCCTGCTCCTCACAGCACAGATCGTGAAAGCAGACAGTTTTTGTAATTCATTATAACAAACAAATTGTACAGATGATGTAAATAATAAATTCAGTATGCAGTGTAGAGAGCTTCATTAATTTAAATGCAAGTTTGTGAGATCGCGAGGAACTAAGACAAGTGGCGGTTTTTAAAGATTATAGCCTAAAGGGAGTTTGCAAAAGTGAAATTGAATTTATACAACAGTTTTATACATATTTGATTTTGTACAAAAGTTAATATTATGTGACTTACATTTTAGGAACACTGCTGTCTGATTGTGCTATATTTCGTCAACAAAAATAGTCCCAAGCACAGTCACAGCTGTTTCGTTTATGAATGAATCTACGTTTTTGAATCGATTGAATGAACGATTCAGTCACAAAGACTTGACTTGATGCCACCTACTGGCGGTTTTAGTTTCATTTTTAAAATATAATTTGAGTAATTTAAATCGTTTTATATTTCTATATTCAAAACTTTATATTTAAAACATTAATATCAAAACACTGCTATTATGAAATGCAGTAATGCCACCTCTGAATCTTGTCAAAAAATCTGTAAATATGCCACATTTGTGCTCTTCTGTGCCGTGCGAAGGTGAATTGTTGTTGCTGATTTAATTTGACTGGTAACTTATTTTTCCTGATTGTATCATATTATTTAAATTTAATTTATTGTTTAATTCAAATTTTTGAAGAAAAAAAAAAAAAAAAAAAATATATATATATATATATATATATCAAATTTTTTATTGTCACGAAAGATGACATACATTTGATAAAGTTAGAAAAATATCACTTTATGATTGGAAGGTTAATTTCTGTCATTTCTGTCATTATAAAGGGTTTTATAATTAAATACAACCGAAAGGACATCTAAAATTGCCATTATTACAAACATGTATATATATATATATATATTCAAATAGAACACAATTGTAGTTTTTACAATTTAATTGTAGTAATATTTCACCATATTCCCTGTTTAATTGTAGTTTCGATCAAATAAATGCTGCATTGGTGAGCATAAGAGACTTAAAAACCAAAATATTTCACAATATTACTGTTTTTCCTTTATTTTTGAGCATATAAGACATGTACACGACCCCAAACTTTGAGCAGTAGTGTGTATTTATTAACTCTGAATGACTCATTTTTATCAGAAATGCTAGTTAAGACATTACTTGTATAGTCAACCTTGAAATACAAAGTGCGTGATTCAGGCCACTGAAAACATATACGTTGCAATGTAAATCTAGCTTGACGAAAAATAACCTTTGAGACATTTAGCAGCGCTGGGTAATGGGCATTAATTGAGGTGAACAGAACCATCAATAATGTGTATGTAATGATCAGGAAGCTTTTCAGTACAATTCTACTAGGAAATCAGTATCCAATTCCATGTGTGCAGACGTGACTTCTCTCAGGTCACTGTTAGTATTACTGGAAAAAAGAGTGTTGCATGAATTTACACGAATTAGCAATTTGAAATACAATTGAAATCACTTTACATAGATTTGATGAACAAACCCTGAGGGGGTTTTGGAGATAATTCTGTGTGCTGAACAACAGATTATGGAGCAATACTGGAACATTCTATCATTTGAAAAAGATAAGAAAACTGAATTCCAGTAGCCTTAGGAAAACTTTTCAGGAGTTCAGCTTCAGGGGAAGAGCTACTGTATATAATTTGATTCATATAGGGGAGATTGTCCTAACAGTCTCCCCTATGTGAATCAGATGATAACAATTCATCAGGGTATTCCTTCAGTGCTTCAGGGTCAAGGACAGCAATTGCTGTCCCGTTTGGCATGTTTGTCAGTTTTGGCACTCAGTCAAAAGATTGCAGACAAAGTACACCGTCCCGCCGGGAAGTGAAACAATTATCAGTTGCCAAAGAGGAGAAAAGGGCCCCGGCAGATTCGTCCAGTTTTATTCCATCCAGTTTATAGAATATACTGGACTTGGCAAAACATCTGTGGATCTGTGGGAAAGGGGCTTTAATTGTGACTCACGTAGTTCAGTTCTAACTTCTCTGACAGCAAAATGAGTGAAACAGTGATTTAACTGGAGGTCAATCACATCAAAAACAGAGAACCTTTATTGATATGCTTCTCTAATTGATAACGTCAAGTTTTAAATAGGTAAGCCAGACTTTTGACTTTTCTGCTTATCCTGGCCAAGAACTGTGCACTTCTTGGAAGGGGCTCTTTGATCGACATGTAAATTTAACAATACAGTTTGCTTCTGCGTTTTTAGGATTGGATAAATCTTAAATTAGTCTCAACATAAAGCAGAAAATGACAAAACGTATGAGGTTATATTTGTGCTAAAAAGGAGTTGACTGCTTTATATACATTTGTCTATGTCTACAATCGTTGTGTAAATCAGTATATGATGTTGTGTATGTTCTTTGTTTATGTCATCTTGTTCTGTCATTAATGGAAAGCTCTTGCCAAAAATTATGTGAATTTGTTTTTACCAAAAGCACAATCAGTTTATTTAGGACTACAAATTTATTTAACTTTACAGAATGGATCTCTCTCTATATATAAATATATATGTAATAATCTATTTGTTTGCCAGAGAGTTCACTGAGAGCAGTAGTTTATAAAGCATAAAACTGAGCTGAATGTGCAAGGTAGGATGACACAAGCAAACAAAAATGAACAGATGACAGAGATATATTGTACAAAGAAGTCTTTTGGAAAAAACCGAATGACTGTCTACTCTGTTCTTATTGCCTTTGTGTTGTAAATAAATGCAAGTGATGTTTTATTGTAAGACACTACAGTTTTCCTTTATTTCTGTTATGAGATACCAGACCTTCTTTTTGGCCTTTCTCCTTGGACAGTAATCCATGTTTCTGATCAAACTGCTCCAAGTGTTTCTGCTCCAAGCTGTATTTCACAGCTGTTAAATGGATATTTAACCCCAAAATAATCATTGTACAGACATAAAAATGCTGAGACATTTCTCAAAATAAGTTTTTTTTATGGTCCACTGTAGAAAGAAAGTCATATAGGTTTGTAACGACATGAGGATGAGTAAATGATAACAGAATTTTCCTATTTGGGTGAATTATACTTGGAGAAATATAAGAGTTGTTCCATAAGGTACATTGTTGTTGCTGAGGTTTTGGCTGATTGCTTTTACATTTTCAAAATTGTTGAGAACAGTTCACAGCCTTTTAAGTTTCTATCAAGTCTTTGCCTATAACTGTATATTCTTTCAACTGATGGACAAACATGTTCTAATTGGTCTTCTGACTGCTATTGTTTAATGTGGTTGCGATTAATTCTACCATTTGGATTCTGTGTGGCGCTGTGGAGCTGCTGAATTTAGTTATTCTGCCTTCTGTGCTCACAGATTCTTCAGCCATTTTCACTATTCTGTGGTGCACTCTTGTCGTCCCCTTCTTGTTTTTATTGTGTGTAAGATTTAATTTAATGTTTGTTAGAGTAAAGCACTATAGAACATTCTTTAGTTTATTGTTCTTTATTGTGTTTGGGCAAGTCATGCTTGGTCTGTGATTTGCATCACTTTGTTCCACTTTTTGATAAAAGAGGCCACAGACTGTGCTCCTGACAACATTCAACAGGTACGATATGG
>JAHKKF010494481.1:0-11720 GCA_019740295.1 Labeo calbasu | reverse complement strand
AATTTACAAAATATCTTCATGGAACATGATCTTTACTTAATATCCTAATGATTTTTGGCATAAAAGAAAAATTGATCATTTTGACCCATGCAATGTATATTTGGCTATTGCTACAAATATATTCATGCTACTTAAGACTGTATTAAGACTTAAGGCTGGATTAGCAAGAGTACTCAATTCATCCTGTGAACATGCATTCAGGTAACACCAGAATCAATACCAATGCATTGCATGAAGAAAAAAAAAAATTCCAGTTCCCATTCCAGTTTGTACCTGCTCAAGCTCATAAGCTTTAGCCTTGTCTTCATCACGGTCTGCGTTCTTCCTGTAGGCCAAACTGAGAGCCCAGACAGACAGGATGCTGTAGACATTGTCCCTCACCCAGGCATCAGGCTGCTCTTTGCTTGCTGGTAACAGACCTGTCACTGGGTTCTACAAGTTATCAATACAGCTAGTTAAAATGTAGTTAAAGTGCTTCAGGAGCTACACTGTATAATCAATACGCAAGCATTGCTTATGCCACATAAAACACAAATACATACACTATATATAAAACTATGTATAATGTAATCTACTATTCAAAAGTTTCATTCATATTAGAAAATAACATTAGAATGATTTCTTGAAGGCTAATGTAACACTGAAGACTGGAGTAATGGCTGCTGAAAATTCAGCTTTCCTATCACAAGATTAAATTCTATTTTAAAATATATTAAAAAAATCCCTGTAGTTTTGGTCAAATAAATGCTCCATTGGTGAGCACAAGAAATAAAAAAAATAAAAAAAAACATTTGAATTTATCTTCAAGCGTATTTTTATGGTATATTATGTTATCCACATAAAATATTCAACATCTTTTACTTAAGTCAAATACTTCAAATGAATTTAGAATCAAATAGTTAATAATTAAATATACTAGCACAGATAAATTATTAATTAACTTTTTTTTTTTTTTTTTTCACTTTTGGTGGCAAAAGCCCTGGTCAAATTTTGCCTTTGATATAGGTTAGCATGCACATGTACACTTTATTTGTATACATAAAATGTGTTTTTAGTACAACACTAAACTGTGATAGTCTTCTCTCTGCATTAATAAAGATCCAGGAACTATGGCCGAAAGAAAGTATCTACATATAAGAAATGAAGGCATGTTTAGTTAAAACACAAACTATATAGTGAAACATCAAGTTGTAGAAATGCAGACACTCACTTGGTGACGCAGAATAGTCTGATTAACAATCCGCGCGTAGTTGTCAAGTTTAACTCCAGAATTGCTGCGACTTCTCATTTTAGCTGCTAGCAAGTTTGCGAAAAACCTTTATGCTTCAAAAACCGACAACATCCTCCTGCAATAAACCAACACAGACATTAAGAGGAGGTGAACTGGATGAACTTGAAACCAAGTTGTCAAACGGCTGCATGGTGTTTAGAAACGCTCGCGTTGTATGGCCAAACACTGTAACCGATTGTCAGCAGTGTTTACAATACTTGTTTTTTCCGACAAAGCCTGCGTAGATTCAATTAATATAAACAAACCTGGTCGCGTAAAGGCAAAATCCGGAAGGAAAGTCAATTACTCACACTGCACACTCGCGAATATACTGAAGCCAGTTACAGTCAGCTGGGAGGATCTTCCGACTTTTCAAAATAACACCAGTGAGCTCAACTTATATAACGTAGAATTTACAGTATAGCGACAAACTTTTAAAAGGAAATTTGCTTATAAACTAGTCTGAAAGAAAACTTTGGTGATGGAGTAAGGTCGTAAAAACTTTCACCACAAAGATGATTACAGATGTTGTTAAAACAGAGAGGACATCGCGTTCCTGACGTCATGAAGGACCTGAGTTCAGATGCACATATGAATCTGCATTGATGTGTTTAATAATAGTTACACAAACAAACACAACGATTTGGCTAATTTTATTATACCGTTTAAGGACGAGAGTTAAAAATTCACAAACAATAAAACTACCTTAGAATTTACAACTGAACACGCAAAAAAGCAAACTAAATGTATTTCAAATCCCTTGTTAATTTATTTTAATGATTTATCCTCCTGATATTTTTTTGTTTTCATTTATTTCACTTGTTCTTACTTTCATGACTGTAACAGTAAGTACACTTTGTTAATAATCAGTATGTATAATTCTTTGTTAGTGTTCTTGTTTTGAAAAAAAAAACTTTAATAAGTTTTGTTACATGCATAAAAATTATTCAAAACAATTGAAAAAAATAGACCAATACTCAATTATTTTCTTTTTACACAAAAGTCACCAAAATATATTTACTTGCTTTTTACATCAGCATAGCGTCTCGCACATGTCCACTTAGAGGCAGCATAGTCACATCCTAACATGAGACAGATTTCCAGTCATTAATTGACGTAATAGTTTATTTGTTCATTTCTTTGTTTGCTTACATCTCATCTTGAGTTTCAAGGATAATTATTTGATTTTTATTCTGAGTTTTTTCATCATATCAGAATTTCACCCCTCCTCCCTCTCAGCTCTAGTTCTGAATGATGATTTGTAGGCCTATCCAAATAATTTTGGACATCTGGACATTTTGGCTCACCATTATCCTCCCAGATAATCTTGACTTGTTATTTTGATATTTTGAGGTACCTTATTAATAAAAAGTAATGATTATGTTGGGATGTTTAAGATGGTTGCCCTCATTTTTTACAAATATTTGTTTTTTTAACCAAAAAACAATTGCAGCTGTGGTTGCCAGAATAATGTGGTTTACTGGGAAAAATGTATACTATATATGAAGAGGTTATTTGCAAAAACAGATCAATCAGTTTTTAATGATTTCCAAAAATCATGTTTTTTCATTGTGGATTCCAATTAATCTCAATCAAACTGTAGTTGGGTTTTTTTGATTAAGTAAAAATAACAAAAATAAATAAATACAGCTAACTAACACAATAAAAACATGATAATAACATAATAAAAAGCATGATTTTTTTTTTTTTTTAAATGAATTATCTGTTTTTTGCAAATAAACTCTTCATTTATAGAACAACTGGGAGGTTTTTCGGGGACGTTTTTCAGTTTAAAACTGCAATTTACAAAACATCACCTTTAACATATAATGATAGTATGGTAAAAAGAAGGCCACATGACAAATCAAAGTTCATCACAAGTAGCATTTCCACAAACCTAAGTAAATATTAATAAATAGAAAGCGCACAGTGTCATACACAAAACACCATCATGGTAACATATGACATTAAAATAATGCAATAAACACTCATTTCATAACATAAACTGTAGCATAAAACACTAATATAACTGATAACCACAACTTATAAGGGAACCTAACAGTAGCATTTTACAGACTAACATTTAACCATTTTTTTAATAGAAAACGTCAGATTTTCCTATACTTCCCATGAGTATGGTGTAGGTCATCTACTAGTATTTAGCACTCAAAATGATCAGGAGCAAGCAATGTCACCGATCACCAGTAGACCTACTTAACTATGGTTATGTGAATTCCAGAGTTCTTTGTCACTCAGAATGTGCGTGAACAGCACACCAAGGCTGAGTGCTGATCTGCTGTTTAAAATCCTCAATATGTCACCATGTCATGATCTTCACATCTTTTGATCTGTCTGGCAACAAAATTGTCAAAAAGAATTGCCATTTGAAAAGTGTCTTTTTTACTTTTGTTCTGTTTATTGTCTTAAAATCATTGATTTATATGTCTCTGAACATTAGTCCCCAGTCTGCACTGCACATGCTTGGCTAACCTCCTTGAGTTCTGCCATATCAGCCAAATGGCTGCTGTGTGCTGCGTGGGTCTCTGGTCTCAACGCCCTGATCACAACACAGAGACTTGCATGCAAAATCTGTAACAGTGATTGACATCCAGCTATTCAAGCCAAATTCACAATTTAACATTTTTAAATGCACTAGAATTAAGTTTTTCCTGGAACTGCAGCTGAGAAAAATGCTGGCAAACTGCAACTGTAAATGCAATAAATGCAGTTCATGACATAAAAGCTATTTTCTCAGAACATGTTTTTATTTCAGAACCCCAAAGTTCTCATACAAGACATGCACATATAGAGTAACGGTACAGTAAATATAAAGTATAAATCTTAGTGATATATAGTCAGATATATAAAAAAAATAGCTTTAAATGAACTGGTGAGTCATACAAACAAATAAATAAGTAATCCCATATTGAAACAATGCTTGTAAATCCTGATCTTTGAGATGAGGTGGAGACACTTGCATATAACAACATAAATAGTGACAGGTAAATGAGTCTTAAATTAAATAAAACAAACGTGAGCACACAGATAAAGGCAGAGGATGGAGGCTAATGGTTAATAATATCTAGGCGCAATCAATAATGGCAACCTTTGCACTTTCTCTGTCCCTTTTTCTCCAGGCTAGCTTAGGTTCAACGACATTTGGGTTGAGCTAAGGCACTAGTAGACATGTTTGCCTACACTTACATATATAGCTTACAAGTAACATGATCTAATACTACAGACCAGTTTCCATGTTTGGACTAAGCTTAGCCCTGAAATGTGCTGTTCGTGCCAAAGGCTATACTCTGCACTACGGACATCCAGGACAGTGACTGGACTTAATCTGGATCAGGGAAACTGGCCCAAAACACATACTGCTGTATCACCTTCCCAGCACCACCTGAAATTTATCAGTCATGCAAATCCCACTAATAATGCTTTTCTTGTATATAGCAATACCACTGTGCAGGTAGATTATGAGGTTTTCTGTGCACTCTCAAAAGAGTCCACATGTTATGTACCTTATGATAAGCACAATCTTCAGAACTTTGCCTATTTTGCCTCATTTGTGGCTTACTATATGTCTAACTGATGATTAACTGCATTGCACTTTCGGTTGCGTCCTGTTGCTCACTGAATCAAACTCTCGTCATGCATGATGGTGTAGAAACGTCAGATCGGAGAAGGAAGGAGTCTTCGGTTTAGGAATTAATCGGTTGGCTGTAGGAACAGTGGCCTTTCCTGTGGAACAAAGTTAAATTTGAGAATCAGTTCTTTTTCAAAAGATATGTTTGAAATATTGTCACCAGGACAAAGAATGCATGCAATCACCTGCATATTCCCGTCGAGCACTCGTAGTTGTTCTGGCAGTAGGCGCCGTGAGGTTTAGTACCCATGATTCTCCATAACGGGGTCATTCGAGCTGTTCTCTTCAGTGACCTTTGAACTTCCTGCACAGACGTTGAAGGTGTGTCTGACTTTGGCACAGGATTGCAGGTCACCTGAAATACATAATGCGTTAATCAGCTCATGAAATATTGAACAAGTAATAAAATGAAATAGATCAAAAACTATTTTTGCATAGTTTATGTAGTTATGTTCCACAGGTTTGACTATTAGTTTCATAATATGTTATTTGTAAGAAAATAAATAAATACTGAATAATTTTGACAACATTGTGACTCCTTTAAAATGGTTCCACCTTTAAACAATAATTTTGAAAAATAAACAATATTATAAACCACATATGTGAGCCTGGACCACAGAAGTATTGAGTAGCACAGGTATATTTGTAGCAATAGCCAAAAATACATTGTATGGTTCAAAATTATAAATCATTAGGATATTAAGTAAAGATAATGTTCCATGAAGACATTTTGTCAATTTCCTATCGTAAATATATCAAAACTTAATTTTTGATTAGAAATATGCATTGCTAAGAACTTTATTTGGACCATTTTAAAAGCGATTTTCTCAGTATTTTGATTTGTTTGCACCCTCAGATTACAGATTTTCAAATAGTTGTATCTCGGCCAAATATTGTCCTATTCTAACAAATTTATTTAGCTATCAGGTGATGTATAAATCTCAGTTTAAAAAAAAAGATCCTTATGACTGGTTTTCTAGTCCAGGGTCACATATATAAGTCATTATTTTATAAGTCAAGTATTTTAAACAACAAATCCACTGGAGTAACATGTCAACACTAACATAAATATCAAAAGTCAACAGTTTAGGAAGCTGTGAACAAATTCATTTTTAAAATATTAAAATATCATAACTACCTGTTGGACGAGCACCAAAAACACCAGGCACCAGGCTAGAGGAGCCCTTCTGTGATTGTGATCCTGCATGCTGAATGAGAAATGTTTGAGTTGCTGTAACAGTGAGCTCACAGCGACACTGACGACAGAGACGATGTACTGTCTTATATACCCTCCAGTCAGCAGAAGAGAGACTGTCCCTCATCCCTGTCACTTTCTCTCTCTCTTTCTTTCTCTGCTTCTATCTCTCTGCTTTTTCATTACCAGATGTGGCACATGTTTGCTTAATGTTTGTGACTTGAATAAGCTGTCCTCTGGGGCTCTGGGAGAGAATGCAGCCAGAGTTGAGAGAAGCAAGGGATAAGAAAGAACGAGAGGAATGAGGGATAAGAACAAAAATCAGTCATTTTTCAGACATGTGGTCGTCAGCATTTTAGAGTTCAGTGATGTTTTACCACAGTTTGTTGAACTGTACATTTTAGACAGCAATGCAGTAGATTTTTTACCGATACAAAATGTCAGACTCTAAGGCTTCTGAATCAACATTTCCCATCTTGTTTCTTTAAAGTTCCTTTGACACAGTTCTTCTGTCTCCCTTTTATCATATACACATTCACAGGGGCCTTGAAAAAGAACAATGGCGATTAGAGAATCTAATGTGTTTTGCAATGGACAAAAAACAAAAGGGACAAAAAGACTGTGACTAACTCGAAGCAAAAATGGCAGCGGGTCAGATATGAGTCGAACCTCTGATCCAGCTCATCACAAAGGTTTCACACTGACTCATGGTGTTTACTGGATACGATGCTGAGTATCGTCTTGGGATTGTCAGTTCACGTAAATAATACCCAGTACTATTTCATAAGCTGGTGGCCTTGTGTTAAACATTTCTAGCGTGCTCACTGTGTTGGTCATAGTATTTTGATAGAGCTCAAGGTTAGGTTTATCAAGGTTCTGCAAGTCTCTTCTTGAGTGAGAGGCAAACATGTTTTCAGATCAATATTGCATCTAAGTGTTTATTGGGGTCAAGCTTAGCATACTGGTCACATGACTACTTTTTGAAGACTGGCCTTTGTTCTATATGCTTGTGGTATTTATATTACCATTCAAAAGTTTTTTTTTAAGTAACTGATATTTTTATTCAGAAAGGACATATTAAATTGATCAAAAATGACAACAAAGACATTTATAATGTTACACAAGTTTTCTATTTGAAATATATACCGTTATTTTGAATATTTTTTTAAATAAAGGATGAAAAATGTTCCATGGTTTTCACAAAAATATTAAGCAGTTAAGCAATTTTCTTCATCAAAAATAATAAAATAAATAAATACTCATAATGATACATAAATGTAAGATGTATGAAATGTTTCTTGAGCACCAAATCAGCATTTTAGAATGATGAAAGCATGTGACACTGAAGACTGGAGAAATGATGCTGAAATTTCAGTGTTGCTGTCACATGATTAATTACATTTTAAAATATAGCTGCAAGCAGCGATTACCGGGGTTCATGTGCTTTAAGGCATTTAAGCACATATGAAAAACATTATTTAGCAAGCTTGTAACCACCTGTTTTATGGCTGTTATAGCACCAGCTGTGGTCCGATCTCCTTAAAACTTTGCAAGCTTGTTTAGAATCACCTGTCTCATGTGCTCACCAGGTTTCGTGAAGTTATACCCCATTATAGCCTCCCAAATGGTACATTTTTTTCATAATTATTGACTTAGACAGTCCAGAGAATTGTACTGCAGTGTTTTTTTGTTTTTCCAGACTGAGCGAACTAGGACTAGTTTGCAACAGTAGATTTTCTGACATCATCTCAATCATCTAACAATCGATTTGATTGACAGTAGCGGTTGTAGAGTCAAACATTGTCTGGGATTAAATAGTTCTATCCTATGATACGAATATCGCGTACGAATATGTGCAAAAAAAAACGTAGGACGTACAATCGTTTACGCCCTTGAAAAAAATGCGTTATCCCCCACTCCATACCTGAGGCCAAATTTCTCTCAGACTTTTGTGGCCGTGAATCAAACAGGACCACCGAGTTTCGTTCCGATCAGCCTTCATTAACCTTGTCTAACAACAGGTGCTCAAACTTTGTCTGCTAGTGGCGCCCATGTTTTTTTAGATTCTAACTGGTTGGGTTTATTTAGAAATTAAAGTGAAATGCAAGTTTGTGAGATCGCGATGAACTAAGACAAGTGGCGGTTTTTAAAGATTATAGCCTAAAGGGAGTTTGCAAAAGTGAAATTGAATTTATACAACAGTTTTATACATATTTGATTTTGTACAAAAGTTAATATTATGTGACTTACATTTTAGGAACACTGCTGTCTGATTGTGCTATATTTCGTCAACAAAAATAGTCCCAAGCACAGTCACAGCTGTTTCGTTTATGAATGAATCTACGTTTTTGAATCGATTGAATGAACGATTCAGTCACAAAGACTTGACTTGATGCCACCTACTGGCGGTTTTAGTTTCATTTTTAAAATATAATTTGAGTAATTTAAATCGTTTTATATTTCTATATTCAAAACTTTATATTTAAAACATTAATATCAAAACACTGCTATTATGAAATGCAGTAATGCCACCTCTGAATCTTGTCAAAAAATCTGTAAATATGCCACATTTGTGCTCTTCTGTGCCGTGCGAAGGTGAATTGTTGTTGCTGATTTAATTTGACTGGTAACTTATTTTTCCTGATTGTATCATATTATTTAAATTTAATTTATTGTTTAATTCAAATTTTTGAAGAAAAAAAAAAAAAAAAAAAATATATATATATATATATATATATCAAATTTTTTATTGTCACGAAAGATGACATACATTTGATAAAGTTAGAAAAATATCACTTTATGATTGGAAGGTTAATTTCTGTCATTTCTGTCATTATAAAGGGTTTTATAATTAAATACAACCGAAAGGACATCTAAAATTGCCATTATTACAAACATGTATATATATATATATATATTCAAATAGAACACAATTGTAGTTTTTACAATTTAATTGTAGTAATATTTCACCATATTCCCTGTTTAATTGTAGTTTCGATCAAATAAATGCTGCATTGGTGAGCATAAGAGACTTAAAAACCAAAATATTTCACAATATTACTGTTTTTCCTTTATTTTTGAGCATATAAGACATGTACACGACCCCAAACTTTGAGCAGTAGTGTGTATTTATTAACTCTGAATGACTCATTTTTATCAGAAATGCTAGTTAAGACATTACTTGTATAGTCAACCTTGAAATACAAAGTGCGTGATTCAGGCCACTGAAAACATATACGTTGCAATGTAAATCTAGCTTGACGAAAAATAACCTTTGAGACATTTAGCAGCGCTGGGTAATGGGCATTAATTGAGGTGAACAGAACCATCAATAATGTGTATGTAATGATCAGGAAGCTTTTCAGTACAATTCTACTAGGAAATCAGTATCCAATTCCATGTGTGCAGACGTGACTTCTCTCAGGTCACTGTTAGTATTACTGGAAAAAAGAGTGTTGCATGAATTTACACGAATTAGCAATTTGAAATACAATTGAAATCACTTTACATAGATTTGATGAACAAACCCTGAGGGGGTTTTGGAGATAATTCTGTGTGCTGAACAACAGATTATGGAGCAATACTGGAACATTCTATCATTTGAAAAAGATAAGAAAACTGAATTCCAGTAGCCTTAGGAAAACTTTTCAGGAGTTCAGCTTCAGGGGAAGAGCTACTGTATATAATTTGATTCATATAGGGGAGATTGTCCTAACAGTCTCCCCTATGTGAATCAGATGATAACAATTCATCAGGGTATTCCTTCAGTGCTTCAGGGTCAAGGACAGCAATTGCTGTCCCGTTTGGCATGTTTGTCAGTTTTGGCACTCAGTCAAAAGATTGCAGACAAAGTACACCGTCCCGCCGGGAAGTGAAACAATTATCAGTTGCCAAAGAGGAGAAAAGGGCCCCGGCAGATTCGTCCAGTTTTATTCCATCCAGTTTATAGAATATACTGGACTTGGCAAAACATCTGTGGATCTGTGGGAAAGGGGCTTTAATTGTGACTCACGTAGTTCAGTTCTAACTTCTCTGACAGCAAAATGAGTGAAACAGTGATTTAACTGGAGGTCAATCACATCAAAAACAGAGAACCTTTATTGATATGCTTCTCTAATTGATAACGTCAAGTTTTAAATAGGTAAGCCAGACTTTTGACTTTTCTGCTTATCCTGGCCAAGAACTGTGCACTTCTTGGAAGGGGCTCTTTGATCGACATGTAAATTTAACAATACAGTTTGCTTCTGCGTTTTTAGGATTGGATAAATCTTAAATTAGTCTCAACATAAAGCAGAAAATGACAAAACGTATGAGGTTATATTTGTGCTAAAAAGGAGTTGACTGCTTTATATACATTTGTCTATGTCTACAATCGTTGTGTAAATCAGTATATGATGTTGTGTATGTTCTTTGTTTATGTCATCTTGTTCTGTCATTAATGGAAAGCTCTTGCCAAAAATTATGTGAATTTGTTTTTACCAAAAGCACAATCAGTTTATTTAGGACTACAAATTTATTTAACTTTACAGAATGGATCTCTCTCTATATATAAATATATATGTAATAATCTATTTGTTTGCCAGAGAGTTCACTGAGAGCAGTAGTTTATAAAGCATAAAACTGAGCTGAATGTGCAAGGTAGGATGACACAAGCAAACAAAAATGAACAGATGACAGAGATATATTGTACAAAGAAGTCTTTTGGAAAAAACCGAATGACTGTCTACTCTGTTCTTATTGCCTTTGTGTTGTAAATAAATGCAAGTGATGTTTTATTGTAAGACACTACAGTTTTCCTTTATTTCTGTTATGAGATACCAGACCTTCTTTTTGGCCTTTCTCCTTGGACAGTAATCCATGTTTCTGATCAAACTGCTCCAAGTGTTTCTGCTCCAAGCTGTATTTCACAGCTGTTAAATGGATATTTAACCCCAAAATAATCATTGTACAGACATAAAAATGCTGAGACATTTCTCAAAATAAGTTTTTTTTATGGTCCACTGTAGAAAGAAAGTCATATAGGTTTGTAACGACATGAGGATGAGTAAATGATAACAGAATTTTCCTATTTGGGTGAATTATACTTGGAGAAATATAAGAGTTGTTCCATAAGGTACATTGTTGTTGCTGAGGTTTTGGCTGATTGCTTTTACATTTTCAAAATTGTTGAGAACAGTTCACAGCCTTTTAAGTTTCTATCAAGTCTTTGCCTATAACTGTATATTCTTTCAACTGATGGACAAACATGTTCTAATTGGTCTTCTGACTGCTATTGTTTAATGTGGTTGCGATTAATTCTACCATTTGGATTCTGTGTGGCGCTGTGGAGCTGCTGAATTTAGTTATTCTGCCTTCTGTGCTCACAGATTCTTCAGCCATTTTCACTATTCTGTGGTGCACTCTTGTCGTCCCCTTCTTGTTTTTATTGTGTGTAAGATTTAATTTAATGTTTGTTAGAGTAAAGCACTATAGAACATTCTTTAGTTTATTGTTCTTTATTGTGTTTGGGCAAGTCATGCTTGGTCTGTGATTTGCATCACTTTGTTCCACTTTTTGATAAAAGAGGCCACAGACTGTGCTCCTGACAACATTCAACAGGTACGATATGG
>JAHKKF010494478.1:0-11271 GCA_019740295.1 Labeo calbasu | reverse complement strand
TTAAAAGTTTTTATTGTTATACTTTCTATTTTTTTATTTTAATTTTATTTTCATGTCTAAATATATATATATATATATATATATATATAGACATTTAAAAACAATAGCTAATAAATGACAAAAACACTAATTTATCAAAAAAATAAAATTTTAACTAATATTAAAATGAAAATACAAAATACAAAAATAAAAATTAATTATATATTTTTAAAGTTAAAATTGTTAGCCCAAAAATATAATAAAAAAATAAATATACTTATTCTTTACAAAACCCTAATTTGTACCTTCATAAACCTCTCATTTTGGCGAAAAAGGTGTGTTTCTTGATTCCATAGATTATTAAACATTATAATAAAAAGGATAATGCAAACTGATTTAATTTATCTTAATGTAATCTTTAAAAAACATATAAATAGAATTGTATACAATTGCATATACATACAAGACAGTGGTAAGCCCAACTGTAAAGTATTTTAGGCAGCATACTAGCAGGGAACAAAGTTACACAACATCGAGAGAACACATTTATTATTTATCTACAGCGTTTATTATTGTATTTACAGTTGAGGAAGGCAGACATTTTACAGTCATTTTAGTGTCTGTAAATCATTTACGCGTAACCGTTTATGCTCATTTTATTGATACAACTGCGGACGAAACACAAACGCTCTGATTTTATGCCACATTCTCATTATTATAAGCTTGGATGTGTTGGGTCGTTCTACTCCATGTACATCTAGGGCCTTTAAAGAGCTTCCATGTTTTCGTGGCGCGCGCACGAGCGTGACGCGTCTGCTGCACGCGGTCATTGATCGGTGCGCGAGGGTGAGGAAAGAGAAATGCGGGGGTGTTTGGTGTGTCCCGTTCAATGTAAATCACACAGAGCTCAGGTGAATAAAAAAGACAGTGAGTTATTGAGTGTGATTTCACACAGTCCTGGAGCAATTAACGCCATTTTCACACTCAGCGCTAACAAATGATCCCGCTCAGGGAATCCCAACACCCCTGCACGCGTCAGTTTGGTATCTTCTGAAAACGCATTACATGACATTCATAACATTACTTGACGTTCATAATGTTACATGGCGTTTACATCATTGGCACGACTTTCATAACACGATAAAACAGTAACATTAAATAGTGTGATAATAAATGACATTCACAAATTATTAAACGGCGTATATAATATTACATATCACTGACTGTCATGGCATTCATAATAATACGTCATTCATAGCAGAGCTTGGCATTTGTAACATGACATGAAATTTAGAACATTGACAGTCATTGCGTTAAACATTCTCAATACACGCCATTCAAAACACACAGCCTACTATTTGTAATATTGCATTACTAATCATTACAATATATGACATTTACAACGCTAACATTCATTACATGCATTGACTCAAATTATAGCAAATATGACACTATTTTTACAACAGTGCATGATATGCATAAAATGCTATTGAATTTATAACATTAACAGTCATTTACATGACATTCATAAAAATACATGTCTTTCACATTACATGGGATTTGTAATATTGCATGGCATTCAAAACGTGATAAAACAATAAATGGCATTCATAATAATATGTGACCCTGGACCACAAAAGCAGTCATTTTTTTAAATTTAGATTTATACATCACCTGAAAGCTAAATAAATAAACTTTCCATTGATGTATGGTTTGTATAGGACAATATTTGGCTGAAATACAACTATTTGAAAGTCTGGAATCTGAGGGTAAAAAAAAAAATGGAGAAAATCACCTTTAAAGTTGTCCAAATGAAGTTCTAAACAGTACATATTACTAATCAAAAATTAAGTTTTGATATATTTAGGGTAGGAAATTTACAAAATATCTTCATGGAACATGATCTTCACTTTATATTCTAATTATTTTTGTCATAAAAGAAAATTCAATAATTTTTAACCCATACAATTGTTGGCTATTGCTACAAATGTACCCGTGATACTTAAGGCTCCAGGGTCACATATGTGAAATTTATAACATAACAGTCATAAAACATTACATGGCATTTATAGAGTCATGGCATAATATTTTAATATTAATTCATATAATACTTGCTTTTCACAGCATAACATTTGTAATATCACATGACATGCATCATAATACATTACGTTTATAAAATTACTCATGCCACTTGACTCAAATCATCATGTAGCAAGCATAACATGGCATGGCATTCGTGAAATTAAATTACATGTTCAATAATTCATAACATAACATTACATGATATTCACAATAATGCATGATGTTCATAACATATGATAATTAAAACATTACATGACTCTCAACATAATATACACTTTACATTTAAAACAACACTCAGCGTAATTCGCCATCCTTTATCTTAATGATCTATGCAGTATTAGAATAGGTTACATGACAGAGAACTAAACAATTGTTGTATCATTTACAATGTTAAAGAACTAAAAATGTTACACTTTGTAACACTGTACAGTGCAACACAGTGACTAAGCAAGTTTTAACGGCAACCATCTGTGATCTGTGCCTTGTGTAAATAAACACCTGCAGCGAAGGGTAGAGCATGTCACACACACACACACACACACACACTGGTATTCCTATTAGAGCCGTAATGGTTTTTCTACTGTCCGAACTGTATTTTCTATCCCCTTACCTTAAACCTACCCCTCACACAAAACTACAGGTGTAGTTTAGATTCTCAAAACACTTCATTCTGTATGTTTTATAAGCTGTTTTCCTTATGGGGACCTAAATAAATGTCCACACAAGGTCAAAAACTATTGGTATTACTAGTTGGCGTTTTTGTATGTCTCATAATGTAGGAAACACGAAATACACACACAAACAAACACATTTGCTCAGTCTGTACTGATTCAGTGAGCGGGGGCTCGTGATCACGTGATCTGTGTGTCCCAGATTGTGCAGAGGTCACTCATGGACAAAACATCCTCTCTCGAGAATTCCCTTTACAAACAGTTTCTACTAAACCTTTATCCGGGTTGAACATTGACTTGTGAGATGTGGACGTTTTGAATGGCTCTTTGTCATTTCAAGAATGTGGCTTAGTTAGCTTGTAAAAGATATGTGTGCAGATATGTTTTCTGAATTGTGCATCGCACAGGCATCATTATAAACCCCACCACCGCAGAGTATTTATAAATGTGTGAAAATGGCTCTGTTGCATGTGTATGCGTAGCTCATGCATAAGTGTGTTATACAGTATATGATCACCAGAGATTGAGACTGAGAGGAAGTGACAGTCATGTGCTACAGCCTACAGCACAGATCACCCTTGGTCCTCCGACACGGGGGATTCCTCTACACACACACACACACACACACACTCACAGACACACACATTTGGCCTCTGGTACATCAGTATTTCAGTAGCGTCTCCTTCTCTCCTTTCGTTTTGAATCATATTATCCAATATCCATTGCTGGTAAATGCTGTGTTGCACTCCAGGCTGTGTTTGTGTGAAGAGTACAGTTTTCTTCTTTTAAAGAGTCTTCAGACAGCTGCTGAGAGGCAGAAAATCAGTTTACTATGGACTTTCACAGTTACTATGTGTAAATGAATGGCTGATATCTGTGACACTGACCCAAGATGGCTTTAGACTGACTTTAGACACAGTTTTAGAAAAACTGTGTTTGCTGGTAAAGTGCAGTGATTTCACCTTTTGAAAAAGAGAGTTTTAAACCGAAAAGACTTTAATTTATTCTTTTCCCCTACAATAGGTTTTCAGTCAAAGATATAATGCAAATTTTATTTATCTATCCATAAACAAATAAACAAACAAAAGCCACTTAAACTGTGATCCATACATCACAACATATCTGTGAGTGACCCTTATCTTTAAACCTAATCAGTTTACAAAGAATGATTTCTACTTACAGATGTAATCATTCCCTTTCTACATTCCCTTGACTCTGAAATCTCACTGAAGGCATTAGTGTATGAACTCTATCTGTATCATTGAGAGTAACTGTAATGAACTGCAGTCTGATTTAATCTCTCACAGTTTCTGCCGAGAAGCCCATTTACGCTAAACTCGTGTGATCTACTGACCTACTGCACACACAGCCTCAGAGATCAGAGTGACTGCGGAGCTTTGGTCTGATTTGCTAGTTCCTCTGAGATAGTGGATTAGTTGTTGGATTGACGAAAAGCCTCATGTAAAGCACATTTTAATCCAGTGCTACATCACATTTATTGTTGGTCATCATTACTTTTTGTTGCCTGAACAGTCATTTCAGAGGAGGAGAGAGTTATTGTATTTCCACAAGTGGTTCTAAATACAAACATTTTCTCTTTAGAGCAAGATGCATTTAGGAATTATACACCAGTCATAAGGGTCAATTTGAGAAATTCTGAAATTGAGATTTATACATCATCTGAAATCTGAGGGTGCAAAAATCAAAATATTGAGAAAATCGCCTTTAAAGTTGTCCAAATGAAGTTCTTAAATTTAAATTGTGTCATGAATTACTCCAGTAAGCCTTAAGGGGCTTTAAAACACAAATGATGACATTTTAATAAAACCTGAAAGATTTTGGTGACTCCATTGAAAGCCCATTCTACTAAATACAAACAAACAAATACATAAATTGTAGTAAGTCCATCTGTGGTCGCCTGCTACCATATTGGCTTATGGATGTTTTTATTGAACACATATTCCATTTTTTACCCTAATGCCTAAATGTAAAAATAAATACATAAACAGAAAACTATACATACGATATTACGTTTATTTGAAGAAAATGTTTAAGTGTACGTGCAGTATAAAAACTATTAGTAGTTTACTGAGAATATTTTTCTAAATGTACTTTCATAAACTAAGAAATAGGTTAGAAAATGGGTTTTGGAATGACAGGAAGGTGAGTAATCAGTGACAGAGTTTTCATCAACTGTTGAGTGAACTGTCTCTTATATTTTTCTGCTAAGAAGTATCTCTACAATGTTATATAAAAATTGGCAATATATCAAAGTGTGCAGAAGACACACTCTAAAAAATGCTGGGTTAAAAAGAACCCAGCTGGGTTATTTGGCAACCCAGCGCTGGGTAAATATTGGACAGAACACATGCTGTGTTATTTTGACCCAGCAGGTTGGGTTAAATGTATTTACCAAGCATGTTGGGTCATTTTATTTAAGTCAACTATTGTTTAAAAATGATTATATTGCTGGCTTAAAATGGTAAAAAAAACCACACAGGCACAAAATTACTAGAAGCAACAGCAACAATCAAAAAAAAGGAAAAAATAGAATTTATTTGGATGAATACAGCATAGTTTACAATATTACATACATTTATATCATTTAACAAGCATAAACAATGTAGCATTTAAACGTACCGTTTTAATTTAGTGTATTCAGCCATTCTCTGCAATCGCTTTTTATTGAAATAGCGCTAATTCTGGTGAAGGGCTGTACGATCAGACAGTGGCCTTGTGTTTCACTCGTGGTTGAAAGATGACTGACTCCAAAACCTGCCCATAAACGAACAGTACTGACATTAGAGAACATATTTTAACATCAAATTGAATTAAATTCAGCACTATAACGAATAAAATTCATTTATTTTATGCAAGGCAAAAGGCGTTTCCATCATGAGAAGTGACCGCTGCTGACGCAGCTGATTGACATCTCATCCTTATGTTGCATTGCATAAAATAATACAGTTTAGAGCACAGTTAAGACTTTATAAATGAAATAAAATGTATATAAACCTTTATTTCACTGCACTGTGAACCGCTCTCTTCTGCAGAGCTCAAAAAGCCTGTTGTGTGACTGTAATTCAGCAGGAGTGGTTGGGTAGAAAAAAATAACCCAGCATTAAAAATGACCCAGCAACTTAGTTACAACTACCCAGAACTTGGGTAAAAAATATTAAAAATAACCCAATAAAATGACCCAACAAACTGAAGCCAGCATTTGGGTTAAGAAAATAACTTAGAGTAAGCACTAAATGTTTCTCATTAAATTCTCAGGACAATTAGTCTGAGGTATGCAATCAGTTCATTTCCTCTCATTCTAGGTCAATAAATGTCTCATTCAAGTGGACTAAGAGAAACATCAGAGAGCATCCTGAGACTTAAATTACAACACAACTCAGAACTGAATCACCTGCGCTACAGAAGAGCACTAGAAGAGCGATAATTTTATCTGGGATGGTTTTGTTTGGACATGTTTATGGTTTATGATTTTCTTTTATTATGTGTTTACCTCTTTTCCTCTCTTCCATCCTCAGATCTCTCATCCTGATCTGATACCGCAGAGCCCCGATTTGCTTTTCGTATTCCAGACGCGTTCTGTATCGCATCCCTCTGCGTGTTTGCTGTGCCTGTTGAGTTGTTTTTTAATTTTGACAATTTATTTCCTGCCCTCTCACCTGCTCATCTGTCATAAACAGAACAAAACAGAATCATCCCTCCTTCCTGTGGTGAAATTAGATCAGTGCCGTTACCCAGGGACAGAAACGAGGATAACCCTGCTCTCGTAACTCTCATCAAATCACAGGTCACATCAGCCTGATAAAGCAGAGCAATAATACGAGCGTACTCTCTCTCTCTTTCTCGTTTTAGAAGTGCTTAGGGGAAAACAGATGGGCTGCCAGAGAGGTCTGCACTCGTAGGCCCAATAAATACTTTCATGATTAAATACATACTTAAAGAAGGGCTAATTCTGACCCCTCACTGAACACGAGACAAGAGTGATAAACGCTGCTAGGGAGTCTACATTAAACTAAATAGAATGCTAGCTGTTGTTTCCCATCACACACTCTGAATTATTTACGGGTTATAACAAACCTGCTGGTGCTACTGGATTAGAACCATATGTCTCTTCACAGATATAACAAATCATTAGCTCTGCTCCAGGAATCATTTCTGTCGAAACAGACAGAAAATATGCTGCCTTATACCTAATTTTGGCCAAATTCTAAAGGTAGGCAACACTGTACATGTAATTTGTGACTTTACATTACAAAAACTTCCTCTAATATGGAAGGAACTTTTGGAACTTTTATTGTATCTTGTTTTATTTTGATAACAAGGTGTTTATGTGTTTATGTTATGTGTTTATTTAATCTCGTTACACGATAATGTCATTTTAGCAACATGCTAACATCAGACTTTATAGGTGTTTCCCAAATCGAGTATTTATGCACTACTCTATATCATTTTGTAGCATAAATAGTGTGAGTAGTGTGTTCACACTAAAAATTCCAAAAAACTAAAAGTGCACTTCAAATACAGATGATTCACCTAAATAACTAAAAAACGGAAAAAATAAAATAAAATAAAAATAATGCACTCAACTGTCACAGCTTTAATGACATAGTGTAGGGAGGGGCTATCAGACTCCATTTATGAATGACAAAATAACCTTATAGAATACTTACACTACATGGTTGAGTACATAGTGCATAAGAACATAGTGTATAAGTGTACATAGTGTAGTCAGTGCATCATTTGGGACATAGCTTCTGAAGTAGCCTACAACAGTGACCGTCATGACTGTAGCTTGATATTTGGACTTATGAGCGTTTGAGTATATGAGTATTTCCATTAGTATTCATGAATATTCTTGTGCACCAGTTGCACTTATACTGTACATATAGCACAGTAAAATAAAATAAAATGTATTTTATATACTCCATGCAGACATATTCACAAGTCCCTAAGGTCTAAATCCAAGTCAACTCTAAGTTTTAATTTTATTATTTTATTCTTATAGTGTTCATCTCTATTCTTTACCCAGATGATTTATCAATATTAGTAGCAGTATGCAGTAATATATTACTACTGTAATACAACTGCACCGTAAAATAAATGCAGATGAAAAGTGAATATTTTATAATACATATATTTTTCAGTTTTAAAATAGGAAAATTATAATAATATTTTTGTCTTAATTTCTTGCAAAGCCCTCGAGCTGTCATTTTGGTGTAAGCCTGCAGTTTTAGAGAAAATAGGTTTACAAATGCATCTCATTACAAATCTGGTGAAATACAGTAATCATCTGTCCACAAAAAAACAGAATTTTGTGAATGTGAAAATATGTAAAGCATAACTGGTGTCCGTTGTGTTCACAACACATGTTTAATGTGTTCACTGTGAACTGATTCACTGAAAAATAAGGATCTGAGCTGATCGTGTGAGCAAAGTGCACTTTTTGATTTGAAACAGGCAGTGCAACAGACTAAATACTTGTTTAATTAAATCAAAGCTTTTTCACGTTACGGACACTAAGAGTTTGTTTGACAGATGCTTTGCCAAAGCAATAACTTAAAAAGAAAGTTTATGTTATTATGGGCATATTCATTATGAAACTGTGGCGGCTGCCAGTAGATAATTAATGGGAAATACTGGATTTCACTTCAAATTAAATGATGTGAAGATTCGAGGTATAATTGAACTTTTCCAACGGCTGATGAACATGCATGCCTTCTCATGTGTCTCACATGCATATAATAAAGTGGACTCGGTGTGTTTAGAGAATTGTTTTGATATTGAGAGAAGGCATCATGTCTTATTCACCGCTGAGACAATATTACAGTACAAAGCGCATAATATTACAATAATAACTCCTTCCATTTTTGCTCGGTCTGCAATGACGCAATGAACACGCTGATGATGTATCATGTCTGTGCAAACAGGGTGCACAGAGGTATGCCAATACAAATGCAGGTATGCAAACATGCAAATAAGGTATGCAAATAATGACAGACAGGTAGGGCAGTCTGTGATAGGCCTTGGACTGAGACATTTTTATTAGTCCTACACCTCAACAGATGATATAAATACACAGCATTACTTTTGCGTTACTTTTAAAATCTGGGCAGGGCTTGCTTGTTTTTTATTTATTTATTTATTTTTAATATAAAAAGTTATATTTTTGGCAAATGAACACACCAAAATCCTGAAGGAAAGTCAATTCACATCAGAACGCATGAGAAGTTCAACACTCTTTAGCAATAATAATAAAAAAAAAAGAACAACAAATATTAGTTCATCTTGAGTAATTTTTGCTTATTGTGGTTGAATTGGATCATTGAAGGTCAGCAGCCAAGACTCTGGTTAATAAAATGGGATTAAATACATTAAATACTTTGTTAAGGATATCTTGATATTATTTAACATCTTTAATTATTGCAGGTTTGCATCATATTCTTGCATTTCACTGTTTATATTCATTTTAAGGATTTCATATGATACTGAATCAGTTTTTTTTGTGAGTGAGATGAATTAATGCATGTTCACATTTATTCTAGAACTAAAATAACATCTTATTCTCGATTTCTCTCTGCGGACATGAGAGGTTTCGATCAAAAAATAGCAAAAAAAAAAAAAAAGTAACTGGCGTTACTTATTTGAAAAAGTAACTTGTTAACGCGTTACTACTCGTTAATTTGCCTACTAGTGCCACGAATCTGGCCGGTGACCTTTGGTCCTCTCACTCCATTGACATTCACATTACACTGACTGTTGCACCACACCCCGGGCTACGTTCCCCATCAGCCATTGCGCTCTATATAAGCCTTGGACTTCCCCTTGCCATTTGCAGAGTATTGTATTGTGTTTAGCAACTTTACGGAGCCACTTTGTCAGTTTGTTAATCTAGTCTAGCCTTGTTATTTGAGTCTTGTATCTATGCCCTGTTATATCGTTTTGTCTGTTTCGCTGCCTGCCCTTTGGATCTCTCGCTTGTCTTATTGGATCACCCTTTTTGCCTAGCCCCTTACATTCGCCATTCATCGACCCTCTCCTGCCTTACGGACTACTCTTGTGTCTTGCCTTCACAAACCTGTTTGATGATGTCTGACCCTGCCTGTTTTATGACAATGTATCTGTCTCGCTCAAATAAAGTTATGCAGATGGATCCTCCCGCTTCACGCATCTGTTAACGTAGTGTCTGTCTTTAGACCATCAACTTAGTGATTGCTATAGGGATGTGAAGAAACTTTTAACCAGCACAACAAAAAAATGTTTCTGAACTAAACCTTTGAACCTTAAGTGCAACTCGAGTCAGAGACTCAAGATTCCGATCTCTGACTCCACGTGTGTCACATCACTGTTGTCAAGGACTCTTATGTTGTTTCTGATCTCCGACACTGTGTCTACACCACCACACCACGTGGCAACAGCTAAAGTCTGTCTCCATGGGACATGACAAAGCGACCATTGCAAATCATTTGTATTTTGTGTCAGTACATCATAAATAGAACGATTGGTTGTGTCGCATTGCACCGTGCCACATCCAGTGTAGACAACATCGCTGATTGTAATGGGCTCTATTGTCTTTTGTCACGTCGCATCGTGTGATGACGCACGGTGTGAGTTTCTGTTTTTAGTTCCTGTTTCCTTGGTTGCCATGGTTTATAAGTAGTTCTCATTTGTTCTCTTGATTATGTTCTTCACCTGTGTCTAGTTTAGTTTCTCAATATCCTGTGCATCTGTACTCCTGAGTTTGTACAGGTCATTGTCTGGTGTTGTTTTGATGTTGGTGGTTTTCCTTGTGTCTTTTCTAGCATTCATGGGCATTAGTTATGCCCACAAACTCTTTTTATTTTTCCTTTTTTTGCTCTTCAGTTTATATCTTTACAAGCCCCATGATTCCTGTGTGTGTGTGTGTTTTTAGTTACTAAAGACTCATGAGTTCCTCCCCTGTGTCTTGAGGCTTTTTAGATCAGGTAGAGTCTGTGATCTCTGACTTTCATTTACTGGCTTATGGCTGCAGTATGCTGTGTTTTCTGCAAACTGACAACGCAGGGTGTCGAAATACTGTTGGTTACACTGGCAGTGGGCAGAGTCACACAGACCAAAACAAAAACACACACTCTAACATGAAATACATTATTCAAAGTGGAATAACTATCTAACTATCTAAATGTGTGAATTTTACTTCAAAAAATTACATACAGCACCTTTAATGTACGCTGAACTGTTGAGTTTCCTTTGTGGATTGGTGTTTTTGTTCCCCTGTGTGCATTTACCCATTTGTATTTTTCATTAAAAGACTGTTGTTGTGTCCCAATGTCTGCTTCATTGCAGCCTCCTTCAACCGTCCTATATATATATATATATATATATATATTTTTTTTTTTTCCCTGACCAGTTTACTGTAAATACAGTTCCCCTTCAGGAACTCGAGTCGCGTCGAAACGCTAGGGGAACGCCTCCAGCGTGATCGCGCTCTGAATCACGTGTAGAATCAAACCAATGAAAGAACGAGACGTCATAGGCGGGTGAC
>JAHKKF010494475.1:0-17276 GCA_019740295.1 Labeo calbasu | reverse complement strand
CAGTACATTGTTTTTGTACAGCCAAACAATCCTGCAAACCAGAGTGAAGCCATTGGTAAGGGTGAGGTTGTGTTTACGCTTTCTGAGGACTTTTGTGATGGTTTGTATCGTTTCTCATGCCTCAAAATAATGAATCAGTTGTCTTGTCTTAAACTCTACTCTTTGTTCTTTCCCTGTCTTCCCTTCTCTGGTCATTTTTCCCACCTCCACCACTTTCTCAGCACACGGGAAAGCCTGGCGTCCAACACCTCGAGCATTGTAGAGAGCAACCGGCGACAGAATCCGGCCCTAAGTCCAGGCCACATGGGTACCACCAGCATCGGCCCCCCATTCAGCTTCCGTGCAATCCCAGAGCCCCCTACCACGCAACCTGAGAAACTGCAGAAATCCCCCAACTGCCTTGCCTCCATCACCAGCGTCTGACATGGGCCCATCTGGGTTGACGTAGGGTCAGGGTGATCTGCAACGTTGGGGTGCCTAAGTGCAGGAGGTTGGGTGACTCCCTCCATCAAGCACCTCGACTACATGGGGACTGTTAAACCCACAGGCATGGCTTCCAGAGACTGTTCCCACAGCATAAATGGTCACTGCAAAAAAAAGAAAAAGAAAAAAAAGGAAAAAAAAGAAAAAGGGAAAAACACGGAAAAGGAAATTTCTCATCATAGGATTTACCTTAACAAGCAATTAATCAGGAAATTCTCCAGTCGGAATCAACCGTTATTTTCAAAATAGGCTTGAAGTAACTGGTAATTTAACAATGTTTTGTTTTCAAGAGTATTTTTGTCAGTCACAGATTAGAGATCATCCAGCCAATGGATTACGTTTGCACGCATTAAGAAATAGATGCTGATGTGCAGGTCAAAGGTATTACAGATTTGTGATATTGGTATGCAGTACAAGTCAAAAAATGAGGCATAAAAGCTCTAATCTGAGCAACATCTAATTCATGGTTCATAAAGTTGTATAGTATTCCTAAAAATAAATACATTTGTCATGACACTGTTAGCTACATTGGTGACACGATAAGAATCATACTCACATGCTTAATAAAACAACACATAGACTGAATTAGTGGGAAAAAAATGATCTCTCGTCTGAAATCAAAGTTTTTTTTTCATTTTGAATAAGGACTATTTTTTTTTAATAACCCAAACGTATTGTGCATACAATTACTTTGTATGCACCTTTACGCTACGTAATGGATTTACCTGTTTCATTAAAGTTCATATTTAATCTCAGGTCATGAATAGTTAACTCTCCTAAGAAGAGGTAAAAACATCAGTCAGTCTGTAATCATGTTTCTGTGGATCGTTTCACCAATCTTTGTTTCTTAAGGGAATAAAACACTCTCTGTAGACAAAAACCTAACTGATTTCAATTGAATTTTCACCTCGGTTTCATTCAGATGTAGATTCTTTTTATTGCTATTCCCTTTTGAAATAAAAACAGGTGTGTGTTTTACGCCGGTGTGAATCCGATACCTAGTCTCATGAACCAGGACACTTGTGGATGTCATTGTTGGTTTGGAAACATGCTTGTCTTCTGTGTAGCTTGATGGCTTTATTTGTTGTCACGAAAGAAGGAGGATGTTGGAAATCGCAATGGCGGGAACACGGGTGTTGCGTCCAAAACACTCCAAGGAAAGGTCATACAGTTCTCTTCCTTTGGGCCGGTGGGATTCAGAGACTAGGCCCTTTTGCTGCTCTGATAAAACCTTTATTTTCAACGATCTTCTTACTTGAGTTGAATCCGGACCACTATGGTGTTTTATTTTCAACCTTTTGCTTGCTTTCTTGTTTTCCTTGGGAATTGAGCTGTTTTTGATCATTACTCAAATCATGTTCTTGACCTCAAGGTCAACAGATGATATGGATCAAAATTCTGCCCCGGCCAACACATGATATGTATATTCACAATCTTTTCATGATTTCAATAAATGCTTATTATAGGTTGGAACAACTGGTTCAATGAAAGTATGTACAAATAATTATTTATCATTCCTTTCAAATGTCACAGTTGAATAGACTACATCAGGTTTTGACCTGCCGTGTGGAATATACAGTAAGTCTCAGATCCACGAGCGAAGGCTCGTTTCAAAGATTGAATTAAACATCAAAATACTTGCTTTGAACATTTGGACTATGGCTTTAACTGTTCGGCGTGCCATCTCAAGAATGCACCAGAATTAACGATCGTGTCCCTTCTGGCAGTGACTGGGTGAGATTCGGGAAAGAGAGCAGAGCTCATGTCGCATCCATTGGTGCTATTATGTGGTGATCCTCCCTTTTTATCTTTTATTTGTTTCTTTGCCCATACCCTCCACAGTTCTGTTGCTTTACGATGAGTGTTCAGGTGGATATCCTCCAGTGGGACTTATTGTGTTCGAATCAAAGACGTTAACCACTTTCAGCTCACTCCCTCTCGCTCGATTACTATCCACACACACAAACACACACACCTGCAATCAGCCATGCAAACTACCCTAAACCCCACATACATGCACATAACTAGCTACCTCCACCACCTGTGTAACAACAAGGTAGGGACGTGTACAGATTTGGATTCTTTGCCTGTGGAACACAGCGCTATCAGCCTCTTCTCTGTGAATGTTGACAAGGAGCGGCGGACATTGTAACTAAGAGGACTTATTCTAAAGTAATCAGTATTAAGTGCTGTAGTTTCAACTCAATTCTTCTCAGTTTTTGACAGAAGTGTCTTTTACTTATTTGCAAGTTGTGTATAAATCTGTCTAGCACCACATCAACAACACATTTCCAGTTTTATGTTTCCCTCCAATTTGTGTAAGAAGCCATTTTCTGTTCTCTGCTGTCCCCTTCACACTTATTTCAAGCCTAGCGAGTAACCATAACTCTAGTTTGTTAAAAATGCATCTAGATGGAAACCAAGGGACTACATTCTAAAATATGTCCAGAGTACACCAATCCGAAACATTTCGCCTAAATCAAAACTAGTTCACCTGCCTCGGCAATGCTGATTGCAACAGCGTTGTTTTCAGTTTCCCACCTAATATTTGAGAGGTCAGTGGTTAGGGTCCAAACAGCCTCTTAGACCCTGTAGTTGGAGGTGGGATGATGAATGCGGAAAGATACGAGCCTCATGTATTAAATGATAATTTTATATCATCGCTAGACATCATAGATGTACATCAGAGAGCAACTTTAGACCTCGTAACGTCTGCTCTATAAATAGATACTTTCTCAAATCATTGCAACAGAGCTTTACTTAAAACAGCGATTTAAGTCCAGAAGTATATTTCAGTTCAGTGATGATTTTTTTGTTGTTGGACGTTAATACAAACCCATGGCCTCTTTTACTTAACAAGGCTCTGTCAGAGGATGCATTTTGGATATCTGTCACATTTTGTGAAATTTAGTTTTACTTTTTGACCCCCTCCTTCATCTGGAAATCATTTTTGTTTTCTGTTAGTTTTTGATAGATAAAAGGGAGTAATGCAGCCAAGACTGCCTTGTAAAAAAACATGTTTGCACTGAAATGCCTGGCCTCTGGTTGCTGTTAAGTCCATCCAAGACGGATGCTTTGTTTATATTGTAAAATATTTCATATGAAATAAAAATGACCATGAAATGTCTTCCCTTAACATTATGGATTTTAGAACCACGTCAGACAACATTGTTTCTAAATGGTGACAGTGTACAGTATCATACTGTAAATGAAATCAATCTGCCATGCTTAGTATAACTTCAAAACAAAACTGAAAGATATGAGGGATCTTTTTGTAATGTCTATAATATTTGAAAAGAAGTCCCTATTTGTGTAGTAATGGTGTTTCATCGTTGTGGTAGTGTATGTGATAAACCCAGTTGGGAGATTGTGTTACTTTTTCAGACAATAAAATAACATGTTTGGTTATATGTTTTAAATGTCTTGTGTCTTGAAAGCTTTCAGTGGAATGTCTTAAAGTTATACCATATTTAGATGGTGCTTCCATTATGATGCTAGTTGCTAGCACATGGCATTTCTGTAATCATTTAAACAGTTTTTTTATTCCACGTAGTCACTTGTTTATGATGCATTTCATTTCCAATGGAAGATTATATTGCCAACATATTGAATCTTTCCTTGAATCATAATCAGTCTTGCAGGCCTTCAGGATTAACTTAATGGATCCTGTAAAACTCACCAAACACTTTATTGGGTACACCTGTTCAACGGTTTGTTAACACAAATATCAAATCAGTCAAATCAATATCACATGGCAGCAACTAAATGCATTTAGGCAAGCAGACATGGTCAAAATGTCTTGATCTGAAGTTCAAATTGAGAATTAGCATGAGGAAGAAAGGTGGTTTAAGTGACTCTAAATGTGTCATGTTTGTTGTTGCCAGACAGGCTGGTCTAAGTATTTCAGAAATCTTGTGGGATTTTCATGCACAAAACCATCTCTAGAGTTTTTTAGAGAATATCCAGTGAGCAGCAGTTTCATGGGTAAAAAAATGCTTTGTTGATGCCAGAGGTCAGAGTAAAATGGCCAGACTGCTTTGAGCCCACAGAAAGGCAATGCAAAAGAGCATCTCTGAGTGCACAACACGTCGAACCTTGAAGCAGATGGGCTACAGCAGCAGAAGACCACGCTGGATGCCAATCTTCTCAGCTAAGAACAGGAAACAGAGGCTACAATTCACACAGGCTCACCAAAATTGGACAACAGAAAGTTTGTCTGGTCTGATGAGTCTTCATTTTTACTGCAACATTCAGATGGTAGAGTCAGAATTTGGCGTAATTAGCATGAAAATATGGATCCATCCTGCTTTGTATCAACTGTTCAGGCTTGTGGTGGTGGTGGTGTAATGTTGTGAGGGATATTTTCTTGGCGCACTTTGAGCTCCTTAGAACTAATTGAGCATCATTTAAACACCATAGTCTAGTTCCTTCCAGCAGGACAACGTGCCACAAGCCTAAATCAGGGTTTCTCAACTATGGCCCCCGAGGTCCACAGCCTTGATCAGACTTACCTGACTGTAGCTTTCTAGTGGTCCTGAAGAACTTGATTAGCTTGTTCAGGTGTGTTTGGTTAGGGTTAGAGCTAAACTCTGCAGGAAAGTGGACCTTGAAGGCCATATTTCAGAACCCCTGGCCTAAATCATCTCAAACAATAAGTTGACTATACTCAAATTACCCCCACAGTTGCCAGATCTCAATCCATTAGAGCACACTGTAAAAAATAAAAAACACAATTTGTTGAGTCAGCTTAAAATAATTTGTTACGCTGCTGCCTTAAAATTTTAAGTTCAGTCAACTAAAATAAGTTTAGTCAACTTGAAATGTTAAGTGGTACTAAGTAACAACTTAGATATTTGTGTTTGCTAAACTTAACAGATGGGTAAGTAACCCAGCTGCCTTAAAATTTTAAGTTGATTCAACTCAAATATCTAAGTTGTCACTTAGTATAATTTAACATTTCAAGTTGAATAAACTTTTTTAAGTTAACTGAATTTAAAATTTTAAGGCAGCCAGGTTACAGATTATTTTAAGTTGACTCAACATATTGTTTTTTACAGAGATTCGCATCATGGATGTGCAGCCGACAAATCTGCAGCATGGGTGATCATGTCAATATGGATCAAAAGCTCTGAGGAAATTTTTTTCAGCAGCTATGGCATGAAAAATTGAGGCAGTTTTGAAGGCAAAGGGGGTCCGAACCAGCACTAACAAGGTGTTCCCAATAAAGTGGCTGGTGAGTCTGTTTCACTGGATGAAGGAAAGAAATGCAAGTGTTCAACTTTCTGTAGGTTGCATTTTGCCACCATCTAGTGGTTAAACAGTGTAAAACAACTGATAGAATACACAGATCAACATGCCAATATGTCTAAAATTAGTAAAATATGCTGAAGTGAATCATATACCTAAACTGCTAGATTTCACACATATCAATAGAGGGTTTGCACTTACCTCACGATTTGGTCAGTTACCCGAATGCATGGCCATATTGGCGATACTCGGATGTAAACAACAGCATGGATTGCATGGGTAATGTACTATGGAATACGTTCTGCTAATTTACGCTGTCTAAACCATGGAAAAAATGTGTGGAAGCTGCTAAATCATATAGAGAAGGACTTAGTAACCAGGAAAGGGTGCAATATTTTGACAAACTAAATTAATAAGTGGTAAAGATACCTTACGAGCAGTATTAATTGAGATATTAGTTTAATATTTCCCTTACCTGACTGGAAATGATAAAAACAAACAAATGTTGTCAAGGTTCTTGCCTTGGAAATCCTGTTTCAGTTTGGCCAATCACAAATGCCTTTTGTTCTTCAGACAGTTTTTTTTTTGCACTCTTTTTCTTGATTTGTTATAACTTTTGGCAGTCTAATGTACTCCAAATGTTTGACCGATTAGTACAGGCCAAAACATGACAATAACTGACCATTTTCAGCAGCTATAATTAGCAAAATATGCAAGTTTTGTTTGGTTCTGTGGCATTGTTTACATTCAGTGTTGCCGATTAATGACGCATTGTAAAAACTCTATAGCAACACAGAAATTGTTAAATGATCAGATGAAGTGACACCTTTGAGATGTTTAAACTAAAGTCTAATGTATAAAGGAGTTCACTCTCTCCAATTTTAGCTTGGTTAAATGGATAAATTGAACTAACTATGCAGTCTTGCTTCCTTTTTCAACCCAGGAAAAAAAAAATGTTTATGAACCTCAGTAACCTCATTGAGGTTCAGAAGCGACATGACAAAAATATTTTGTCTAGGCAATAAAATATGTTTAAAAAAATCATCCTAAATTGAATAATAATTCATCATAACCTCACATTTTATAACATTACATTGTACTATTCTTTTTAAGTGGTATTGCATAAAATATTATGGATAGTTACTCCACATAGATACGCCTGAAAAGTTCATCATAGAGACTTGATTATAACAGAGATTAACGAATGCTCACACCTTTGCTTTGTCATGCCACTAGAGGAATGAAACAAAGAGGGACATCCATCAATTATACAATGATATTGGGGAACTGAGAACCATGATAGAAAAAAGGTGACAAACTCATTTAGCACTAGAAGCATGTCTTCATTTACATACAGTTAAGCCTGTAGACCGTAAGGAAGGATGATAAATGTGTAACTAGAACAGAAGAAAAAAAAAACTAACACTAGAACTTATACTGGCCTTAAACAAGAACATAGCAGAGTTCCATTTACACAAATTCTTTCTTACATAAATTGTCATATTAAATTGTTACAGATTTGATGAGTTCAATCATCAGATCAAAACACAATGGGACTGTAAGAAAATCGTCGCCTTAGAATTATAAGGTTCTGTCTGCATTCTGAGCACTTTTGAGATATTGAGCTTCAAAGTTTTTGCATTCCATCAACTGTAGATAGAACCATTTTTGTTTTCTAATAAAAGGCCAAAAATGTACACCGGTTACAAAAAATACATCACATAATGTGAATAAGTTGCCGAATAAGAATATGTGAATAACTTAATTTTGACAAAAATGTCAGACAGAACCTTATAATTCTAAGGCGACGAAATATGTGTCCCTGGACCACAAAACCAGTCATGAGCAGCAGGGGGATATTTGTAGCAATAGCCAACAAAACATTGTATGGGTCAAAATTATTGATTTTGCTTTTATGCCAAAAAATCATTAGGATATTAATTAAAGATCATGTTTCATGGAAATATTTTGTACATTTCCTACCATAAATGTATCAAAACTTAATTCTTAATTAGCATTGCAAAGAATTTCCTTTGGACAACTTAAAATTCTCAATATTTTGATTTTTTTGTACCCTCAGGGTACAGTAGATTACATATAGTATCTCGGCCAAATATTGTCCTATCCTAACAAACCATAAAGTAATGGAAAGCTTATTTATTCAGCTTTCAGATGAAAAATGTACCCTTATGACTGGTTTTGTGGTCCAGGGTCACATGCCCTTGTGGCCAATGTCTAAATAACTGCGTTTCAACATTCACCCATCAACATTAATTTTATCCCAATAAATTCCTAAAAATCAAGTCATGCTTACCATCGTCATTCCTTTTTCTTACTTGAATAACGATATATATCAGGAAATATCAGCAAAAATACGTAAATATACGTTTATCATTCCTTTGTAATTGAATCAAAATACTCTAATGTTCTCATGAACAATGAGCACTGTAATTGTTGGGTCCTCCAGGCCTCCGGGTGTCGCTGAAGAGGCAACCGCTACTTTGTCTGTTTAGACTCGACCCACAAAAAAGAAGCAGCTGTTAGTAGCAAAGTTTAGGTTAAAGTTTTGCGCCGGCGAGTAAATAATATATTTAATCAGATTTACCAAGCTTGTATACCTTGGAAGTGATCTAAGGATCATGCCAGATAGATCTATAAGTAACTGACGAGGATCAAGAGTAATGGACAGTAAGTAGAGGATTCTTCCTTTGTAATTTTGCGCTATTGTTGGTGTTGATAACGGGATGTTCGACTCTTTAAATCTTCAGACGAACTCGTAAAATTAGCAACTGTTAACATAAAACTAAACGGCTGTTATTTTCAAGTACATTTTTAACTCACATTTTCTTATAGTAACATGTTTAAAATTACGTATCGCATGTAACGAGCTTTTTATAATGCGCAAGACGTAGATTTGTTTGGGTGGATGCAAACATTCTGTTGTTAAGAACAAGCGGAAGAGCGTGTCAGTCACATGCTTCCTCAGGGCAATTATTCTGTCACACACAGCGATTTATTCTACAACTAAACCTGAATCTGCTTCATAAAATGAAGTTTTAACATTTGTTAAAAGATCATTTTTAACAGATTATTTTAGATGTTAAACTTCCTTGCTGTGCTTATAATTTCTTTTTAGAACAGTCACTTTGAAATGCTTTGTACAGTGAGCAGCTTTGATCTAAAGAAGGGAATGTTGTTTGCACTTCATTCCTTGTGGTTTTGGAAGCGTTAAGTGATTCAGAGAGAAAATGTAAAATTCATTATTGTACATTATACAGTAATTCTAAATGGCAGTCAGTGCACCATACTGCATTATGAGACAAACAGAGGGCAGAGTGTAGATGATCAGTAACTAAACTAGGATGTTTATCAACTTCACAGTGCTTGCCAGTTAACAACCAGCCAATATCTGAGGGCCTGTAGCTATGGGGACACAGTTCACAATCGACGACGCGTTCGTCCTGGAGGGGGAGGAGGAAGGTGTGGTGCCTGGAGAGGATGTGGGGGAATGGAAAGGGAGAGAGAAGGATGTCGGGGGAGAGATGACGTTTGGACCCCTTTCTTTTGCCAAAACACAAACTTCTGGATCCGCTGGCACTCCTGAACACAGTAATCTGAAATATCAGGTCAGGTGTTTACATGTTTGTCATTCCTCTTTGAGAGTGTTTTTTCCTGGCAAATGTGACTGACATTTATTTGTGTTCACCCACAGAACCTGGAAAATGAAGATGCTTTAGGTGGCACTGTGAACTCTTCTTTCAATAACTTCTTCAAAATCAGGTTTGTTTACACTAGAATGTTTGCAGTTTTAGTTTGAATGTTCTCATTAAGCAAGGAAATTAACTGAATGTAATAATATGAGGTGCATAGTATATTGTGAAGGACGGGTTGCACCGTCATTGAGTTTAATTAAACAGAGTTTAAAGTTAATCTAGAATTTAGTTAACTCTGAATATGTTGATTTGAGTTTTAATTCAAGCTACGTTGTACCACTTAAGGAGAATTTCACTTCCCGAATGAAAATTTCCTTATAATTTATTCACCCCAATGTCAGTCAAGATGCTAATGTCTTTCTTTCATCAGTCAAGAGGAAGTTAAGGTTTTTGAGGAAAACATTCCAGGATTTTTCTCCATATAGTCAACTTCAGTGGTGGCCAATGAGTTGAACATCCAAATCGCAGTTTTAGTGCAGTTTCAAAGGGCTCTATAGCCAAGGAATAAGGATCTTGTCTAGTGAAATGAGCTGTCATTTTCTTAAAAAAAATATATATTTATATACTTTATAACCACAAATGCTCATCTTGCAGTAGCTCTGTGCACATACACGTCTTCACACATTATGTAATTACATTGAAAAAGCCAAGTGCGGTTAGTTCTTTGTCTAAGACAAGCATTTGTGGTTAAAAAGTATTTAAATTTTATTGTTTTAAAAAAATGACTGAACATTTCTCAAGACAAGACCCTTGTTCCTCAGCTGGGATCGTGTAGGGCCATTTGAAGATGCATTAAACTGTCCACTACATGGAGAAAAATCTGGAATGTTTTCCTCAAAAACCTTAATTTCTTTTCGACTGTAGAAAGAAAGACATGAACATCTTGGATGACTTGGGTGAGTAAATTATCAGAAAGTTTTATTCTGAAAGTGAACTAATCCTTTAAAATTTGGTGTAATGAATCAGTAATTAAAATCACCTGAGATTTAAAACCTTCAACAGCAAAACAGCAATTGTCAGTGATGATGGATGTGCCAGTGTAATGTACATTTCTATCTATCTTATTTTAGTGATAGGTAGGTAGATAGATTGTTGACAGATTGAACAAGCAGAATAAGAAAATGTTTAAGCAGGGCAAACCAAATATTTTTTGTATATATTAAGAGGAAAAAAAAGTATATCCTTGTCGAATCTGTAATGCGTTTAAAAACAAGTAGATATATTTCAGAGTTGTTTTGTAAGATGGACTCAGAATTCACAAACAACATTGAATTCACATTTAATGTTCATTTACATTTAGTCATAAATAAATTAACATGTTTAATCAATTAAATTCAATACAATTTTTAAGATATTTTTCTTCCAATTTTAGAAATTTAAACTGGCAGTTTTGATCTGTGTAGCTGCTGTGGTAAAATCTAATTGTCATTCACCTTAGTTATTGTTAGAAATGTCAAATTTTAAATGGCTTATATAACAATGTTTTGTTTCTTTTTGCCCTTTTACTTTTTTTATTTTTATTTTTTTTTACACCTAGGATAATCATAGATTTTCAGTCCAGCATCTTATTTTACCACTCATTGTTCCTTAGAGAACAAGTGACCAACTACCAGATAAAGAAAACATTAAAGAATTAGTTCACTTTCAGAATAAAAATTTCCTGATAATTTGGACTCATATTTTTTTTTCTTCAGTTGAAAAGAAATGAAGGTTTTTTAGGAAACCATTCCATGATTTTTCTCTATGTAGTAGACTTCAATGCGAGCCAACGAGTTACGGTTCCAATGCAGCTTTAACGGGCTCTACACGATCCCAACCGATGACTAAAGGTCTTATCTAGAGAAACGATCAGTCATTTTCTTAAAAAATGTAATATTTATATACTTTTTAACCACAGATGTTTGTCATGCACTAGCTTGACTTCATGCATTACGTAATCACGTTTGAAAGGTCATGTGCGGTTAGTTCTTCGTCTGTATACTTTGGTTCAAAAAGGTAGAGTAGGGTAAAAAATTCCATCTCATTCTCTCCAACTTCATTGTTTTACCTTTTTTTTTGTAAAGGGTCATGTTGCATGTTCACTTTCTAAACACTAGGTGACCTTTCCAACGTGACTGTGTAATGCGTGAAGTCGAGCTAGTGCAAGATGAGCATTTGTGGTCAAAAAGTATAAAAATTTATTTTTTTTAGAAAATGACCAATCGTTTTGCTAGACAAGACCCTTATTCCTCGGCTGGGACCGCATAGAGCTTTTTAAAGCTGCATTAAAACTGCAATTTGGACCTTCAAGCCACTGATCCCCATATAAGTCCACATGGAGAAAAGTCCTGGAATGTTTTCCTCAAAATCCTTAATTTCTTTTTGACTTAAAGAGGAAGACATGAACATTTTGGATGACATGGGGTTAAGTAAATTATTAGGAAATTTGTAACCTTAAGGTGTACTAATCCTTTAAAAAGCCAACTAGAAGAAATCAAATATTTAGCTTGGCATTTGCTGATGTGTAAGTACTTGTCAAAGCCTGACGTCAAGCCCTGTGTCTGTCTGTGTTCCAGTGATCCTGCTACTCTATCCTACTGCAGCTCTCAGTGGTCATTCAGCACACTCAGCTCAGTCACACAGCTGTCTGCTCACTGCTGCGGGTAACACACACTCATACCCCTTTATTTACATCAGGGGTGCCCAACCCTGTTCCTGGAGATCTACCTTCCTGCAGAGTTTAGTTCTAACCCTGATCAAACACACCTGTCTGTAATTATCAAGTGCTCCTTCAGATCCTAATTAGTTGGTTCAGGTGTGTTTAATCAGGGTTGGAGCTGAACTCTGCAGGAAGGTAGATCTCCAGGAACAGGGTTGAGCACCCCTGATTTACGTACTTCTGGATGAGATTTTAAGCTAATGGTAACTAAAATATCTCTGGTCGGGTAAATTAAAGTAGTTTGATATTCTTCTCTTTCCCTTGTTCTTTGTTCTGTGTGGATTGTTCCCAGGTGGACGTCTCACCCGCTGGTGAAGAAGAACAGACGAGTCGTTCTTGCCTCATTCCTCCTCTTAATCACTGGAGTTGGTGAGACTATCATACCTTTTGTGATGTTTTTTTTGATCATAATAAGTGCTACAGATCTCATGGGGAAGGTGTCTGGGAACTGCTGTTTCTGTTTGACTTGTAAAGTGCTGTCTTTGTTTATCTTGCCGTCAACTCTGATCTTGAGCATAGACGGTAAATTCAAATGCGATTGTCGGCTATTTCGTTAATGTATTACCTCTCCCATTCTTATCTTCCCCCTCCCTGTTCTTCCTTCCTATCAGCTTTGATCTTTACAGGCATCGTCATACAGTTAAACCCTCACGCAGGTAAGACCCGTCACGTTTGCATTGGTTGTAAATCACTATGAGACGTGAGCACGATTGCTTTGGCACACAAACTCTTTCAGCTAATGACAGTTTTTTGCATGCCTTAAAAACAAAAACAACACTACCTTCAGACATAATCTAAATCACCAGTTGGTTTTATGTCCAGTAGATTTATGTAACCCATGTATTTATGCCTTTTTTAGGTGTTTCAAGTGCAATTTTCTTTGTTCCTGGATTTCTTCTCTTCATTCCTGGTGGTAAGATCTAATGTGTTAATATAAACTTTCATTTTATAGAGTCAAGTTTGTCACTTTGAATATCAATAGATTTTGGACCTTAGATAATATAGTTTTATGAACTGTGACGTTATCTTTGTAATGTATGCAGAGGAAGAACATGACTTTAACAGACAGCACTGTCTCAAGAGAAATTGTAGAGAAAAACGACTTAACTTCCAATCTTCCCTTTTTTGTTTCAGTTTATCACGTGATCTATATAAGCTGTGCAGTTCGGGGACGAAGAGGATTCAAGTTCTTTTATTTGCCGTACTTTGAGAAGTAAACTGTTTTTCTTCACATTATCCAGACTCGTGGTCTGGATTGCCCACCATTTCAAACCCCCTAAAGTGAAGTAAGGGGATGGTATCTTTTACAACCTCAGTTACTAGTGGTCTTCTAAACAATTTCTTCTTTATTTTGGTAAAAGCCAGTCTGTACACAGGTCTAAGTATATCTTTTACAGAAAAAGTAAAACTGTGATTTTTAGAGTGTCAAGTGCAGCATGATACAATCTTACTTCAAAAGAAGGCACAGACTGTAACAAAGAAATAGTTCACCCAAAAATGAAAATTTGCTGAAAATGTACTCGCTCTCAGTTCATTTAAGATGGAAATTACTTTGTTTCTTCATTGGTACAGATTCATCAATGGTTCACCAATGGATCAGAATGAGAGTCCTAACAGCTCATAAAAAATAACAATATATTATGTATGTATGTGTATATATATCCAGTCTATCAATTAATGTCTTGTTATATGAAAATCTACATGTTTTTACTAAACAAATCTATTATTTGGGTGTTATAACTTCAAACTGTCGCTTCTAGCAAAAATGTGAGTTCATAATCCACGTTAAAGGAGAAGTCCACTTCCAAAACAAAGATTCACATATAATGTACTCACCCCCTTGTCATCCAAGATGTTTATGTCTTTCTTTCCTCAGTCGTAAAGAAATTGTTTTTTGAGTTAAACATTTCAGCATATTTCTCCATATAATGGACTGCTATGGTGCCCCGATTTTGAAATACTTTCAAAATTCAGTTTAAATGTGGCTTCAAACGATCCCAAATGCGGTTGTAAATGATCCCAGCCGAGGAAGAAGGGTCTTATCTAGCAAAACGATCGGTTATTTTTATATTAAAAAAAATACAATTTAAATACTTTTTAATCTCAAATGCTTGTCTTGCCTTTCTCTCCATAAACTCTGTGTATTTTGACTCAAGACAGTTAGAGTATGTTGAAAAACTCCAATCGAATTTTCTCCCGGAACAAAAACAGTCCAAGCAGAGTAAGACAAGACGAGCGTTTGGCATTAAAAAGTATATAAATTGTATTTTTAAAAATGAAAATAACCTATCGTTTCGCTAGATAAGACCCTTCTTCCTCGGCTGAGAATGTTTACAACCGCATCTGGGATCGTTTGAAGCCGCTTTTAATCTGCATTTTGGACGTTCAAAATCGGGGCACCATAGCAGTCCATTATATGCAGAAAAATGCTGAAATGTTTTCCTCAAACAACATAATTTCTTTACGACTGAAGAAAGAAACACATAAACATCGTGGATGACAAGGGGGTGAGTAAATTATTTGTAAATTGTTGTTCTGGAAGTAGACTTCTCCTTTAATGCTTCCTCTAAAAAGAGGAAAAAGTCTATGCACTGTTGTCCTCTCACATCTATTTATTTGTTTAGAACAGTTTTTGCTTGTAAATGATGCTTGATCTGTGCACATTTCTCTCCTGATTCAGTTTTTAACTTCAAACCTGTTGTTCCGGCTAAAATTTAAGTCGTCTATCCATATTTTATTTTTTTGTTTTTACTTTTCTTTACTTTTTTAGTTGTCTAGTTTGAGTCAGATGAGAAATATGCACAGATCAAGCATTGTTTACATGCAAAACCAGTCCTAAAGTGGAGTTTTCTCACTGGAGGAATCAGTTGTAAGGATTAAATTGTCATATTTTTGCCTAAAGTGACATTTTGAAGTTAAAACACCTTATTTATGGATTTGTTTATTATAAAATTGCAGCCTTTCATTTCACAAGATTGACTGATTGGTTTTTATCAGCTGTTTGGATTCCGATTCCGACGGCACCTATTTAACCACAGAGGATCCATTGGTGAAGTAATGTTATATTAAATTTCTCCAAATTGGTTCAGAAGACACAAACTCATCTAGGATGGCTTGAAGGGAGTTTGTTTTTATTTATCAAACCCCTCCCCCCTCTCATTTTTGGGTGAACTATTCCTTTAAAACATCTGTGTATGTAGAATTTGAAGTTACATCTGATTGAGATGTTTTATATGAGCTGTGCTACAGTGTTGTTATAGGTGTTTAATTCAATGAAACAACTTGGAATTGAGCAAGGAGCATTATAATAAGCTTGTTATAGATGTACAAAGTTTTGTTATAAATATAGCACCGTTAATAACATGAAATTGTACACCACTAACCATGTGTAACACAAATGAAATCAGAGACAAAACAAATGACATGAAGAATGAACATCTTAATAGGAGATGAAATTTATCACTTAGGTCACTGCATACACACATACAGTCGAGTTATAAAGCATTTTGAATGATCATCCCTCTAGTGTAAAATCAAGATGCAGCAGGCAAAAGTGATTAGCTTTTTTACTGCACATTAATCTTAATTAGTACCACTACTAACACCTTGAACCACTGTTTTAATGTACATTATACAACAAATGAGTGTTGAAAAGATTTTGTATTGTGTAATTTTTTAATCATGACACTACAATAAACCTGTTTTTATATTTGCTTTTAAATCTCTACTGCACTTGTTCATTATGCAAGTTAGTTGTGTAAAAATAGTTTATACAAGAACTAGCAAAATCTCATTACATTAAAAAAAACACAACATCAGAACACAAACGAAAACGGGTTGACAAGTTAATAGACAGCTCTAGTTAGTGTCTCTATTCAAGTATTTATAGCCCTACTGATACGGGAGAGAGCTGAACCTCAGGTAAACTGTAGTTCAATAATTCTGTTGTTCATGACAAACATGTCCAGATTGCTAAAACAATACATTCAGACATGAGTTTCATACAAAAATATACAAAACCTTAAGCATTTCTTTCAAAAAAACTACAGTACCCTGTAGAAAAACACATGCAAATTCCCCTTAAAAATTCTCCAGTAACGGTTCTACTTTGTTCTGTTTTATTACATCTGCTGTCAACAAGTATGAAATGACACTCCAATGTAAAATGAATACAAGCATACTCTCTCAATGCTGCATTATTACTAGCTTACACTGACAACTTCTGTGATCAAGTGTCACATCTGTGAGGTAGTTATACAATTTAATAGTTATGAGAATGAGGTAGTGTGTTGCAAAATATTTCAGAAGTAACGGTATAGTATAACGGAATCAGATAGCTTGGAGAGCTCTGTTTGGCTTTAAAGCTAAACCCGAACACAGAATAATATTTGAGGGAAATCTTGCACCTGAGAGTACTTGATTAATGTTTAATTATGGGGTTGTAGGTTTATCAGGAGAACAGCAGCGGGTTGTGAATTTCAAGTGTCTTCAATGTAGTGTTTTGTGCTTTGCCACAGAGAGGTCCACAGCTTTAGCTATCACACTTGCCTCCTGAGAAGCCGGTGAGCTGGTGAGATCTGGTGACGGGGCAGGGTTTGAGGGTTGCATGTTTGTGCCTTTTGGAAAATTAAACAGGCAGGGAAACCATGGAGGAGTGTTGTAGGCAATTAGGGGTGAGTCCTCTCTGCAGCTGGTCACTTTGAAGTTTATTTTTGGTGATGTGAGAAATCTGTTTGGTGAGGATTGGACTGATGGTGGGATCCTTAACACAGAATTACATGATGATCTTTGTGAAGATTTTAAGGACAAGTCCTGGGGAAGCTGCAGGGGGAAGTTAATGACAGTCTTAGAACAAAAAATCCCAAATAGGTTGTGGCTTGGCAACTAAATGTTTTTTATTGTTGTGTATCTATGTACACTACCATTCAAAGGTTTGGGGTCAGTTAGATCATTTAATGTTTTTGATATTATGCTCAACAACACTACATTTATTTTAATAAAATACACTGTGAAATATGTGACCCTGCTCAAACAAGCTTTCCGTTGATTTATAGTTTATTATGATAGGACAATATTTGGCCAAAATACAACGATTTGAAAATCTAGAATCTGAGAGTGCAAAAAAATCTAAATAT
>JAHKKF010494474.1:0-23882 GCA_019740295.1 Labeo calbasu | reverse complement strand
TTTTGGAGGAGTGAGTCAGAAAACGTTTTCCTACACCAGCATCATGTAGTGACCTTCTGCAAGAGGTTTGGCTCAAAATCCCTCTGGCTACAGTGCAAGACTTGTATTTTTCATTCCCAAGACGAAATGATGCTGTATTTGCCGCAAAAGTAAGCCCAACACCATACTAATTGTGGTCTAAAACCAGGTGTTTCAGTTTCATTGTCCAACCCCTGTAAGTCTCAGGTGTCCCCAGAATGTGTCTTTGAAGTTTCAGCTCAAAATACACCACAGATAATTTATTATATAATTTTGAAAATACCTATTTTGAGTGGAAGCAGAAACATGTTTTTTTCTTTAAATGCAAATGAGCTGCTGCTCCCCACCCGCCTTTTTCAGAATAGGGCTGTGCCTTTACAGCTCTTATCTCAAATATTCTGCCAAAAATATATGTTTGGTTTTGATTATCGTGCCTATCCCGCTGAAATTGTGCATTTTCCATATCAGTTTAAACTTCTGATATAGGGTTTTCTGTAGCATGCGCACAGAAAGCGGCTGTCACACAGCATGTGAGTACTAAACTAAGTTCTCTTTCATGTCTTATTGCATTTTAACTGTCAATTACACAGTTATATTAAAAACACACATAAGTTACAAAAACAGTCGGTTATGTCTGTGAAGGTAAACAGCTGGGAAAAAATCGTGGCTTTTTACTTCTGGCAATTGTATTTAGGCTTCAGAAGTTGTATTCATTTGATTATCATGATGAACAAAACATGTAAGAATCAAACTTCTATTGGTCACAGACCATATTTTGTGCAGTAATCCAAAAGCCAATGATCCTGTTGGGGTTTTGTTGAGGGAACCAGGGTACTTCTGCACTTTCTGGTTGGCCTACAAAAATGTCATTACTGCAGAGCTCTATCTGCTGCAGTTTGCCAAAGACTTCTGACTTAGACAGGAATAGGCCATCAGACTACATGCAAATTGTCCAATCAAAGTTTGCTTTGTCTAACATTGTGTTTAGGTGCAGGCACTTCTCACTACAATAACAGCATACAATAACAAACAATCTGCATTTTCATATGCCGCAGATATTCCCTTCTGAGTGAAGTACTTTACCTGATCTTCCAATACAGATGCGAGAGGACACAACTAATGAAATTGAATCATTTGGGAATCCTTTTATGTGCTTGTAAGGGTCGGCAAAGGATGGAAAATAATATTTTTATCTTGTACCATCAGTGCAAACACATCTCTTTCAAATTTACTAAGTGCTAAGGCCCGCTCACACACCATGACCAATAACTATAATGATAACTATATTAATTTCCACACCAACGGATGATAATGTTAGAGTGTGACCTGCAGTTTTGTCATCTGCTGCTTTTTAATGCTCATTCTCTTTTAAGCTATGGACTCTGATTGGCTGTCAGTGTTTTTATCAATCATCCCCTGGAAAAAAAAAAAAATTCTGAAAATGATTCAAATTATGTTGTTCTTCTCTGTCTTTATAGTTGTAGCACTTACCTATTCTCGTAGAAATTAGAACAATCTTATTAAAATAAAATAAAGGTTTTACATTTTTTATTTCCAGAACTTATGAGAATCCAAAAAGGTCCAAATTTAGCTGAAAGCATGATATGACAGCCGTGTTAACATTAGTTACAACTGTCACCATTTTGAAATAATCTGATGACCAGAAGGAAATGTTCATGGGTCAAGACATCACCACATTTAAATGGTATATAGGAGTCAGCCAATCAGATTTAGGCTTTGCAATAGATGGTTGGAGAGTGAGGTTGAGACTAAGGTTTATTTTTTTTTTATTTTTTTTTTTTAAATTAGACTCAACAGTACGTTTTTAATGTTAGATTGTTCATTCTTTTCTACTCACTAACCCTGCATTTATTTGATCCAAACTAGAGCAAAAGCAGTAATATTGTGAAATATTTTTACTATTTTAAAAAAAACTGCATTCTATTTAAATATATTTTAAAATGTAATTTATTCCTGTGCTCAAATCTACATTTTCAGCATCATTACTCCAGTCTTCAGTGTCACATGATCCTTCAGAAATCATTCTATTATGCTAATTTGCTGTTTAAGAAACATTAATTATTATTATTATTATTATCAATATTTAATACAGTTGAGTACTTTTTTTCAGGATTCTTTGATGAATAGAAAAATTTAAAGATCAGTATTTATCTGAAATATTTATTTATTTTTGGGGGTGGGATTATATAAATAATTTATTTAGCAATGATGCTTTAAATTCATCAAAAGTGATGATAAAGACATTTATAATGATACAAAAAATTCTATTTCAGATAAATGCTGTTCTTCTGAACTTTCAGTTAATCAAAGAAACCTGAAAAAAAATTCTACTCAGCTGTTTTTAGCATAGTAATAATAATAATAATATTAATAATAAACCATGACCAATAACTATAATGATAATTATATTAATTTCCACACCAACGGATGATAATGTTCTGTTTATTATGAATGTGACCTGCAGTTTTAATGTTTTAAATGTTTTTTTTTTTTTTTTTTTGAGCAGCAAATCAGAATATTAGAATGATTTTTGGAGGATCATGTGACTTGAGTAATGATAATAAAAATTAAGCTTTGAAATCACAGGAATAAATGACATTTTAAAATATATTCAAATTATTTTAAACAGTAATTATTAAAAAAAAATTACTGTTTTTGCTGTACATTGGATCAAATAAATGTTTAAAAACATAAAAAATCTTTCCGTTCAAAATCTTTTGACTGATAGTGTAACTTGATTAACTCGCAAATCAAATCATAAACATTACAAATGTAGATTTTATTTTTTTTTTTACATTTACCTCTTTTTTGTCCTGTAAATCTGTAATATATATAGTCTTAAGTCACTGGGGTATATTTGTAGTAATAGCCAAAAATGCATTGTATGGGTCAAAATAATTGATTTTTCTTTTTCAAATATTTCATGTAACGTATATTTGCATAATATTTTTTTTACACAGTCTTACAGCTCTTTTTGAAATGGTGAGGCAGTTTTGACTTCTGATAGTAACAGTATATGTTCGTAATACATTAACCTTTTTAAAATTTTATTTAAAAAGATCATAATAAATAATGATTTATCATTACATGACTGCTTTGATAAAATATTTTTGTTATTTTGGTTTTATTATGAAGTACTTATTTGTGAACATAGTCATGGTTATAGTCATTGCAGATATTCAGCTGAAATCATACCTAACACAGCCTGTGACTATATTCACAATATAGCGCAACCTCTTGTACATTATTGCTTAAATATCTAAAACATGTTCCTTTTAAAACATTTAAATGAAATCTCGGTAAATACAGACATGAGAAAAACATTTTGATCATTTTGCCCCTGCTGTGTTTAATATAGTTGCTAAAACGCACTTTGTGCCATTTTTGTAGCCCTGTGTCACTGATCTAATCAGCCCTCACATCTGGTCTTAATCATATTTAATGGATAAGTTATGCCAGAAGCTATTTCCAGTTTAAGATAGCTTTGACAGGTCCTGTTTGTTTATGAAAACCCATGCTGAGGCTCACCATTCAGGGTTTTTGCTAGTAACATGGACGCACGTCGCTTAATTAAATCACTTCTTGCCAAATGTATGTCTTAATAGAGACTTGCGATGTTTAGTAAATTTAAAGTGACATTGATGAATGCACTGTCATTAGGTGGAAATCTCACTCTTCCACATTTTACTGTGCTCCTCTTACATTAACCTAATAGCGTGTTCTCTGAAATAGGGAGGACACAAAAGAACAATATGATGTGCCCCTTTCAACGTGCTGGTCTGTCGTATAGCATGTGTGGCTAATCCTTTTCTGGCAAGGATTGGCTATTAAACCCCCCTCCTTTCTCTCTTAGAGCAACATCAGCAGCAGAATATGATCATAGCTTTATTTGTTGCGTCCCCGCAGTGTGGGATTGTCACAATGACATGCCTCTGAGTACCAGGAGGACCATCAAAGGCAGTAGCCATTGATCCATATCTTCAAACACTGCATTACAGAATTGAATTAAAGAGACATTTAGTCCACAAACATTTGGACATCAAAAACCTCAGCTGTTGCCTGGAGACTAGTGCTCTTCCTGGTTCTCAGCCAGAGCACAGCAGCGACTGGTGTTACTGTAACACAGTGACATCTCAAAACCTCGCAGAACGTATTCAGATTCAGGGTTTCTTGTTTTTGGAGCTATTAAATGCTCTGTTATCAGCATGTGTTATACTGCAAAAAGCGACTTGTTGAGCAGGGGTTTGCTGGTAATTTTCCAAGCGACCAGGTATTGCGGAAATTTCATAGACTTATTTTGAAGAAAGGACTCAAATGCTGGATGACGAGCTGTTTTTACTTGGATCGGTCAGCAGCCTTCCCGAAACCACCCGGAGCACCCTAGCAGCTCTAGATTATTTGTGAATAGATTCTATTCTATGTAACAATGAATTCCTATACCGTAAAATATAAATAAGCCAACATAAAAAACGACAAGCTGGGGTTTGTGAGTTGATGAAAAACCAATAATTAATCAACTATATATATAAAAAAAAAAATTAAATTAAAATAACATCATAAAATGAAAAACTAAATAAGATGCTTTTTGAGAATAATAAACTAAAAAATAAAGCCCGAAAGAGTGAAAATATTTTTAATCACTGCGGGAATGTGTTTGGCACTGATCAACAAATAAAAGAATTAATCAGAGTGACAGGAAGTTGCGTACGCATGTCGTTACTATAAACAAAGCGTTCGTTACTGAGAAATGTTGATTAAATGCCTGATATTGTTGATGTTGCTTTTCATCAGATTCCTCTGTTGAACATGCAATAATTGATATGCGAAATTGCTGTGGAAATAGTGTTATTAAAATGACAAACAAACGAAACAAACATCTTGACGACTGACAGCGTATTTTAACTTTGCGGTATGGGGATTCAGTGTTACAAAGACTAATAGAACCTATTCATAAACAAATAATCACTCTAAAAGAAACCCAGTCTTACATTATAAAAGTGCACATTTCAAATTGAAAAAAATTGCACATCAAGACCATTAACTGACATCAGAAAACCATGAATGTGCGTGTTAAATATTTTTTGTTATTCGAATGGTAACTTCAAATCTCAGTCATCTCTGGTACTTCAAGTAAATATTTTAGGCCAAAGGGATTCATCTGACAAAAAAAGAAAAAAAAAGTTAAGGAATCCATGTTTCAGAGCAAGTGCACAATATTAAGGATGACTTGCTCACATATATTTTAGAAAATGTAAAATTGTGGTTGGTTCCTTTTAGATTCATTATTTGTAATTATTTGTTTATGAATAGGTTCTATTATTCTATGTAACACTGAATTTAAATAAGCTGTCAGGTGCCAGATATTTGCTTATTTTGTTTCCAAACTGAGGTTTGGAAATACCCTACCAGTCAAAAGTTTGTGAACAGTAAGGTTTTTAATGTTTTTTAAAGAAGTCTCTTCTGCTCACCAAGCCTGCAAAGTACAGCCAAAACAGTACAATTTTGAAATATTTTTACTATTTAAAATATTTTTTTTTATTTTTAACTTTATTACTCCAGTCACATGATCCATCAGAAATCATTCTAATGTTCTGATTTGCTGCTCAGAAAAAAATTATTATTATTATTATTACTATTATTATTATGATGTTGAAAACATAGAGTAGAATTTTTGCAGATTTTTTTGATGAATAGAACATTCAAAAACATAGCATTTATCTGAAATATAAATATTTTGTAAATTATAAATACCTTTACCATCACTTTTTTTTTATCATTTTAAAGCATCTTTCCTAAATAAAAGTATTAATAAAAATATTAATGTCTATTAATCTCCCATTATATATATAAATATATATATATATATATATATATGTATGTATACTGACTCCAAGCTTTTTTTTGGTACAAACGCTTTTTATTTCAGATAAATGCTGATCTTTGGACCTTTCTATTTATCAAAGAATCCTGACAAAATGTACTCAACTGTTTTAAATACTGATAATAATAATAATAATAATTCTGTTTCTTAAACAGCAAATCAGCATATGATTTCTGAAGGATCATGTGACACTGAAGACTGGAGTAATGATGCTGAAAATTTAGCTTTGAACACAGAAATAAATTACATTTTAAAATATATTTATATAAATAGCTTTTATTTTAAATAGTAAAAAAAATCACAATATTACTGCTTTTGCTGTATTTTGGATCAAATAAAAACAGACTTGATGAGCTGAAGATAATTCTTTACAGAACATTAAAAATCTTACTGTTCACAAACATTTGACTGGTAGTGTATATTTATTTATTTTAACTGTAAATGAATGTCATTTATTATTTTTTTTAAATTGCATGTCATTAACTGACATCAGAAAACCATGCACAGAAAAATGTGTGTGTACGAGGTATTTCCTATGTTACATAGATAGTAATACTAGTGAATTTTGTTCTTGTGGGGACATTTGTTGTTGAGGAAACAAGCTTATAAATCATACAGAATAAAATTTTTTTGAAAATCTAAAAGGTTTTGTGAATGTAGCTTTAGGGTAAGAGGATAGCAAATACAGTTTCTACAGTATAAAAATCATTATGTCTATTGATAACATATGGATATAAAACATGGATACCCAACGTATGTGTGTGTGTTTTTGTTTATCCTACATTGTCCTCACAAGAACAGTAACTTGACTTGAGGGAAAAAAATGATTACAAATACTAAATGATATTTATGTGAAAGCTTAACAATGCAAACAGGTCTTCTGTAAGGGATAGGTTTAGTGTTGGATTAAGGGATAGAAATGTTTCGTCAGTATAAAAACAATTGAAAGTCCTCATAATTCACAGAAATCTAATTATTGAAATATTAACTTTGAATCTCAGTCATCTGACAAAAAAGTTAGGGAATCCCTGTTTCAGAGCAAATTAGGAATATCGAGGCCGACTTGTTTACATTTACTTCAGTAAATATAAAAATCTGGTTTCTTTTAGACTGACTATTTGTTTATGAATAGGTTGTATTAATCTATGTAACACTGAATTCCCATAGGCCTACCAGAGAATTGAAATAAGCTGTCAGGCGTCAAAATATTTGCTTCTTTTGTTTGTCATCAAAATGGTTTTAATTAAATTTTGATAACATTATTTCCACAGCAGTTTTGCATGTCAATTATTACTCTGGCATTCAACAGAGGAATCTGATGAAAAGCAACATCAACAATATCAGGCATTTAATCAACATTTCTCAGTAATGAACTCTTTGTTTAAAGTAACGACATGTGTACGCAGCTTCCTGTCCCTCTGATTAATTCTTTTATTTATTGACCAGCGCCAAACACATTCCCCCAGTGATTTCAAATATTTTTCACTCTTTTCTGGTTTATTGTTCTCAATAATAGTGTTAGAAATGTATCCTTTTAAAAAGCGTTTTTGGGTAGAGTGTGACCTGTGCGGCCCCAGCACTGACCACAAGGTGGCGACTCCATATATACAGTATTCAATCTCATATTTGAACTACAGCTGGAATGCGTCCAGCATAATACTGAAGCTCTTTTGTCCACGCAGGCATGTTATCAAAACGCATTTTAATTCAACGTGCAATTCGTGCTCAGCTGGACGCGGTTTAAAACGAATTTTCCACGCTGGCATCTTCTTTAAGTTGCTGCTGTGTTTTCATTTAATTGAAAGTGCTTAATTTCAAAGTCATTACCATTAAAGACACATACCAAAATCTGATGAAAAAGCCCTATGTGGCGGCTTTGATTTAGCTAGGACCTTTTTCCCCCCGCCGCTCCACGCTTTGATTGAAATGAAGCTCTGTGTTGTTATCAGTGAATGGTTCTGGCTGACGCGGCCCTTATCTCTTAGTAAAGCTCTGTAGAGAGGCTCTGAATAGGCAGAGTAGAGCTCTGTGGCCGGGTCTGCTCTGCACCTGGCCTCGCAGGGGCCCCTGATTACGTGAGGTCACAGGGCAACGGCCAAGTAAACTAAACCAGAGCAGTACCACCTTGCTCCACCTCCAGCCCCCCGGAGCAAAAAGGCTCACACACTCCAGTCTTCAAAGTGCGCGCACACACACAAACGAGGCCTTTGGGGCTTTATCTGCCCACATCAGATTACACCGCTGATAATGGACATGGAAAAGACGCTCAATCAAGCAAAGGAGCTACAGCTTGTTTCACGTGTTTGGTAATGTCCGTTTAAGCCCCTGCAACTGAACATTGTGTCTTACATCTAATTAACTAAAGAGTGCCTTTGTAAACAAGCTTGCTTTATTATATGAACAAACCCATTAACCTTAAAGGTATAGCTTGTCTAAAAGTTCAAATTCAATCGTTTACTCACCCTCATGTTGTTTCAAACCCTTATGAATTTCTTTCTGCTGCAGAACACAAAACATTCTCATTTTTTACGGGAAGACTTAGAGATTCGGAATGATGTGGGTTTGTAAATGATGACAGAATTCTCATCTGTCACTTTTAGTGTGAAACTTTGGCTTTGTAATTCTTCACGCATCATCTGTGTTTCCTACCGTCGTGAATGACACCTCAAATCGTGCAGATTGTTGAGGAAAGGTGTGTTCATATTTTTTTATATGTCTTTTTGTCTGGTGGAAAGATCCTAAATTTGCACTGAACAAGGGAACAAGAAGTATATCTGGGGACCAGAATATGCTATAAGTCACAGCTGGGCTAGTCTTTATTCCTCGGTTCAAGTATATGCATAATTAAATATTTGAAGGATTAAACATGTCTTTCAGATCAGGTTTTTCTACATTGGGGTTTGTGAGCTGATGAAAAGCTAAACATGAATAAATTAAAATAATACACATAATAACATATATATTATTTTAATTAAGTATAATTAATTAGAAAATTATTTGTTGGTTTAATTCCATGTTGTGACCATTAACTGATATTAGAAAACCATAGACATGTGAAATATAAACTTCAAATCTCAGTCATCTCAGGTATTTCAAATAAATATGTTTGACAGCAAGTGTTCCAGAGCAAGTGCACAAATATCAAGGCCGACTCATAACACCCAACTTCATAAAAAACGGACTGGTGGGATTTTAGTCATTCTCAAGCACTTGCATTACATTTAAAAAAAATTATTCTAGCTTTTATCTGACTGAAATTATTAATGGCATGTAAGTTGAACCAACACTGACCATGTCATTTATTTAAAGTGCAGTTTTATTATTATTATTTTTTTAATTAACGTTTTTTAAATAACAGAAAATATGATGAATATTTTTAAAAGACATCACAAAAAACATTAAAGTCTTCCAAAGTGTCTTTATATATATGTAATGCGTTAAGAAAGGCTGTCAAACGATTCATTGCGTTTAATCGCGTACAAAATAAAAGTTTGCATTTTTCAAATATATGTGTGTGTTCTGTTTGTAATTTTTATGTATATATAAATACAAACACATTCATGTTTATATTTAAGAAATATTTACAAGTATATGTATTTATTATAATTTTTATATATATATATCAATAAAAATATTTTATACATAACATATTTGTTTTTAAATATATACATTAATTTGTAACACAGTACACACATATATATTAGGTGAACTTAAACGATTAATTCACTTAATCGCGATTATTAAAATTTAAAGCTTGAACCAAAATATAAATAGAATTTGAAAAGAGCTAATACATTCCCTAGTAAAAAAAAAATAATGGATTTAAAATTTATTTTATACTAAGTATAGTTCAAGTCTAGTAACATAACTACTGATATCGCTCGAGACTTACTTATATAAAAATTTTAATTAAACTTTATTTGGAGTACTACTTGTGCACAATGCACAATTCTTAATATTAAGCCAGATATATGTTTTAACGTCACTGCTGATGAGGGTTGTATGATCTTTAAATATTACTGGTCTTTAAATGCAAAATATTTAAAGTGTACCTGAAGTATACTTGCAATAGTTCCATTTTAACACAATTAGATATACTTCAGTATATCTTTAGCTGAACTTCAGCACTGCTTCCACACAAGTAAAGTGCATTAAGCACAAATTAGTTGTTCCAGTTTAGCAGACTTTAAATATAGCAGGTTAGTATACTAAAAGTGCAAGTGCAGTGTATTTTTATTAAGTACATAATATGTAAATGTATTTGTAGTATACTTAGCATGGAATGAATGTATTTTAAATACATTTTAGTATATTTATTTTTCTCTGGGTTTGGCTGTAACAAATTAGAGCATTTTTTTTTTTTTGATTAATTTAGAAATCGTAAAAATCTAATTTTGGTATTTCTTCCTAAATGCATCCTGTTTTAAACAGGGAAGCAGTTCCACTGCTTTATTTGAACAACTGCATCTGCGTTGAAGTTTAGCATGTTATTTACCCCTGCTTTACCAGCAGCTCCTCTCTGACACAGCCACTCTCAGGTTTCCGCTGTGCATCAGGCGCTTTGTTCTCTAGCCACACCCAGTGTTAATTCAGGTGAGCTGTGTTTGTGTGCACTGCCTGTTTGAGCATATGGAGAGGCCTGCGTGTGTGCGTGTAGTGTGTGACAAATGGAGGTAGACACCTGAGAGTGTGTTTTAGGGTAAACATCATACGGCCTCTGATTTGTCCGCAGCTTTTGCCCGAGGGTCTCTGCCGGTGTGAGCCACTACCAAAATATTAGACGGAAGCATTAGATAATCGTTTATCTAATAATATTCTTTGGTTGTGAGCTACTGTACAATCGTGTCTTTTTATAACAAACGCCAGGTGTTAGTTTACAAACTCAGTGTTACAGTGAGTCATGCATAACGTAGTTTCTTAACTAGGCCAAGGCTCCACCAAATTGCGTAAGTTCTCATATTGTTTGTAATACATCAAACTGCGGTTGAATGATCAGCCTCGGGCATTGGTAGGGATTGCGAGAATATTGCTCAATTGTACCTTGTATGAAATTGATTGAATCAGAGTGCAGAATGCTGCATGAAGCTGGAGTGCTTATTGGTTTCTCAAATGAGCCACTTTATCATTTTATCTGTGTGCACCTCAAGCGTGCCATCATGAAAAATGTAATCTCGTCCATACGTTTACAGGCTGTGTGCGATTCTCAAATTGTCTGCGACATCCACGGATCCACGCTCTGCACTCCGGCGAGACGATTTAAAGCTACTTTGGCCAATAGCGCCATTGATTTACTTGGATTTTGTGTTGCCAAAAATCTGTAAATGCATTATTGACTGACGTACTTGTTCCTCAAAGAGCCGAACGCGGCCTTTCGTGTTGCTACAGCTGAGCACGGCGGCTCGAAGATATACAGTACGCCTTCTGTGTTTAACGGTAGCCGTTTGCTTTGGCATTGTTTTCCGCGAACGACATTTCCACCTGGGTTCACAGACACGGAGGGATTTTCATATGGCTGCTTTCCACCAATCCAATCTGTTAGGGCAGCTCAGCTCTCAGATAAGGCAATGAAAACAGGCTCTGATGTAAGGCTATGAAGCCATTTACAGTCCTCTATTATGCCGGGATCCTTCGCTGAGGCTTCCTGGATACACAGAGCTAATGTTTAACAAGGAGCTTGTGAAACCCTTCTGGCAGATGACCCATGACGGTGAATGAATCACTGCTGTGACTGCACTCAGGTGCTGGAGCTCTGCGCCTAGCCGAAGGGGCAGACTGGCTCCTCCAGGGCTAGCTGTATTTGCATAGATAAGCCTTCCCTTTTGATGCTTAATAGTTTGGTATTGAAGGAACAGACACCATTCGCGAGGATGAGAAGCGGCAGATAAGATAAGAGAGCCTTGGAAAGCAGACGTGACGCTGATATTGCAGATACAGCGCGGGAAAGGGAAGCGCTGCACTTAAGAAAAAGTCATTATTCACCAGTAATTAAACGCAGAGGCTTGAAGAAGGCTATTTTATGTATGTTGCACTTTTATAGTGTTACTTTAACACGATCAAAGAGAAGCCTGTGGATCTTAGAAAGGATCTAATGCATTGCTGGCAACATCCACAGTGACACTTAAAAAGGCCTGAATCGCATGAACCAATGAACCATCAGTATGTATAAACACATACAATTATTTTGGTCCCCCAATCCCAAATGTACACTACAGGTCAATTAAAAAAATAAAATGGTTTTTAAAAAAGTGTCTTATTATAAAAAACAAGTAAAAATAGTGATATTGTGAAATATTATTAAAATTATTAAAGTAGCTATTTTAAAATATTTTGACATGGAATTCATAACTTCATATTAGTGGAAGCCGTGATACACTACCATTCAAGTGTATGGGGTATGTAAAATTAAATTTTAAAAATAAAAAAAGAGAAAGTAATACTTTAATTCCAAAAGAATGCTTTAAATTAATTAAAAGTGAGAGTAGCGACATTTATAAAGACACAGAAGAATCCAATTTCAAATAAATGCTTTTCTTTTGAGTTTTCTATTCATCTTTTCAAAATAATGTATCACAGCTTCCACACACACACATATATAAGCAGCCAAAAATGTTTAACATTGATGATGATAATCAGAAACATTATTATTAATTCAACACCAATAATAATGCAGCACAACTGAGCATCATGTGACACTGAGTTAAAAATTTCAGTTAAAAACTGGAGTTACTAAAATTTCAGCTTTGCTATCACAGAAATAAATTATACAATCATATTTTCGAATATATGATTATATTTATATGCGATCCTGGACCACGGGTATATTTGTAGCAATAGCCAGCAATACATTGTATGGGTCAAAATTATTTTGTAAATTTCCCTACTGTAAATATATCAGACCTTAATTTTTGCTTACTGATATGCTTACTAAAAACTTCATATGCACAACTCCAGATTTTCAAATAGTTTCCAAATATTGTCCTATCCTAACAAACCATACATACATCAATGTAAAGCTTATTTATTCAGCTTTCAGATGATGTATAAATCTCAATTTTAAAAAATTGACCCTTATGACTGGTTTTGTGGTCCGGGGTCATGTATGTATTTGAATATATTGAAACTAGAATACAAAATAAATAAAACTAGAAACAAAATAAAATTGCAATATTTTAAAATATTGCTCAAATAATGTTTCAAATAAATAATGCAGCCTTGGTGAGCATAAGAAACTTCTTTCAAATACATTGGAAAATCTTAATTCTTGTGACTGGTAGTGTATGTTTTTGCATACATCTTATAGCTGGTGTTAGTGTATAATAGATGTCGCCGCTTTAAGAAAAGCGGGAGTTATAATTGTCCTGCTTTCTCTGTGTAAAGGCTATTGCAGGTTATTAAGGTTGATCTGAGGGGTGCATAAGAAGTTAACTCTTCTTATACGGTTTTATAAATTTTGCTACATTTCTGACAGCTTCACGCATCACAGTTTGTGAGTCTGTGCTGTTTAGAGCTTCTATATTTTCATCTAAATTCGTGAAAAATGTAGTCTACAAAATTCTGTCTCTCCAGTTGCTGAATGGGCCAAAAAGTGATACAAGTACTAGGATAAATATGACCTATTTTTACAATAACTGTACATTTTTAGAACAATGTTTTTAATTATTTAAATACGATGAAATATTGTGTTATTTTTTATTTAGCGTAAATGAAGGCATATGCGGGGATATACAGTAAAGATAGCAAGGCATAAAAACCTCGAAAGTGCTATTATTACATTCATCCGAATCAATAGGTTGCAAACAAGTGGGTTAGAAAGTATAAACAAGCCAGTGCTGCTGTCTCCCATTGGAGGAGGGCTCGGACGTGTCCTGTGAGGTCATCCCCATGGATGTGGGAGAAGCTGCGGGATGACGCCACCCTCTCGCTCCGCCCTGCTGCAAACTCGACGCTCGCGTTCATTTCATTCCTGCTCTCATTCCGAGCATTCTTCGCATCTCTATCGGTGCGGCGGAGATTCACGTTCACATTCCCGGCCGGCCCCAAAACACAAGAATAACTTTACACAGTTTGCAACAAACTATACAAACCCACACTAGAACAAAACAAAGGGGCCGAACTTAAATTTTGATATAAATAAAGCGGACGTTAAGGTAAGTTTTGAGGTAATTAGCCCTTAATGGCTTGAGAGCAAACGATTTTGTGGATTAAGTTAAAGCAGACGGGCAAATACAAAAGTGTTTTGCGCGATTATGACTATTGATAGGCATGTAACAAGAGGGGTCGGGCTCAAAGTATCTTTTCAATGGGATTTAGTTCGACGCTGCAGCAACAGGGTGCTTTCACTTTGTCCACTGACTCAGTCTGACATAGCACGAAAATCTTTGACATTTTTCACATTTTTGCTAAAGAAGCTGACCTTGCGCGCTCGTGCTCTGCAGTAAGTCCTGTACATTTACACCAGAAACAATACGCGTCGTTTTGGGGCAACATTTTTTGGACATTGATTATTGCATGAAAAGAATTTTGGACAAGATGACGGATCCAAATGTTGCTGTTTTCTCCTCCATAGTTGGCTACGCTGCACATTTCGGAGCGGAGCACAAATATAGCGCCGAGAGACTTGTTGCTCGCGTATCTTTGGCGTTTATTCACCAGCTTCTGTTCACATCTCACCCGTAAGTACACATTTGACTTTTCCTCTCTTTATTTAGCCGACTTACGTAAACTCTTGGCATCTTTATTGAGTTATATCACAGTGATCGTCTCGTTATTTAACCTACACAGGACGACACGGAAAACACATCACAACCGTAAGCTTTAACATTTGTGTCTTTTATTTTAAAAACAACAACAGCAACCCTGTGTTCTCGCACTGAACTTCCCAGACTTAGTTATTACTCTGGAGAAACTTTACTTCACGGCTGTGCAATTGTAAAAAGTAACCCATTTATTTGTCCAAAGCTGCTTTATACAATTCCACCAGTTGTTGACATTGTTTTTTTTAACGTATCAGCTTGTTTCAGAAAGATTACATGAGAGAATCTGGCTGCTATTCCTCTGTCATTTCCTTTGTTGGGATTTGCCCGCCCTGTTTCTTATGGAGTAACGTCGTGCTTCGGCGCGTCGTATTTGCACTTTATAAACGACAATGTCAGTTAAAACACAGTTTGTCAGTTATTGTGTGTGTTTTAAAGTCACTTATTTAGAAACGCTGTTTCATCACAAGGAACGAAACTATGAACGTAACGATAGTAACAGCGGGACGGCGTAGCTTAGCTTAGCACTTCATCAGTGACTAGCTTTACCAACTCCACTAACTATCCTGTCTTTTACCTAATGGCGTATAGATTATTGTTCTACAGTGTTTGACGTTTTAAACCGTTTTACCGTCCTTTTGTGTATTATTTCATTATGAAGTCACACATGCCTCTGTTCCCTCTGTACCTCCAGCTGCTTAAACCCTAAAATAAAACGAGCTGCGAGTTTCACTTTTAGCTTAGATATTCTATATAATCAAGCTTATTATGAATCATCTATTATACAACCTCACTGTTATTACTGTTGTAATAAAACTGTTACTTAATATTAGTCACCAGAAAGCTTGTGAAAGCTTCTTTGAATTAGAGCCCTAATAATTGAGTTCAGTTTTAACTGTAGAAACTTATTTTGGTGGAAACTAGAAAACAGCAAATCACTGATGCCATTGTATTCTTTTTGACTAATTTTAATGTCATCTTTAGTGAAATTTGAGTTTGGAATGACGGAAATGATCGTGAATGCATGGAAACAAACTGATTACAGCGCAGGCAGACATAGCTTAAGGTTTCAACTGCACTTTTTCCACATTTTGCAGGACATACAGTAACTGCAACCCCTTACCCAGTTCTGGACTTTAATACTTAACAGGAAACAAGTTCCTCTATTGTGCGTTTTGGGGAAAAGACCTCTTTTCTTGCAGTTAATTATTGTCTTATATTTCACTCTGGCCTTTTTATAAAGAAGGGTCCGAGCGAAACAATGTGTTGTTTGTGTCCTCTAACTGGGCCATTATCATGTACTACAGTAAACAGATTGACTTCTATCAGATGTAACCTCTGACATACAGTATCACAGTGATGAGAAGCAAATCTGCTTGTTGTATAAAACAGGCATAGCAATAAGTGCTTTGTGCTCGGTGTTATGCAGCGCACACATAGACCTGTTGAACACACGCTTGTTTGACATTTTCAAGTGAGAGAATGAAACATTGTCTCGCACTAAACCCATCACTTGATGTCAGACATCTGACTCTTGATCAGATGCTTCGAAAACAGAGGAACCTTATCAAAGTACTCATTAGCTGCATCCGTTGGCATATAAAAAAAGAAGCCGTACAATCAGTTCAGAAGTAGTTTTTGATGCAATGACTAAATAGTTTCGTGCTTAACCTTTACTTTGCTAATTTGTGTTAACCGGGTTGCCTGAGTATAGTTTTAATTGTGTTGTTACTGTGTTACTAATAAATGAATGAAAAATAGATTCTGTATGAACTTTGTACGTGGCTCAAAGCATTGATAGATGGATGCAGGTTGCCGGTGATCTTCATATCACATACTGCACCTTTCATATATAAAATGTGGATTGAGTGTGCATTATACATGGTTATTCATTGCTCAAAACACAGCCGACAAAACTTAAGGACTTTTGAAGCTGATTTTCCTACTGTTTCCTTTTCAGCTTCCAAAAGTACTGCATTGCCCTTTTCAAAAATAGGGCTACAATCACTGTTAAGGAAAAATCGCATGTCACTGACCATAAATAATGAATTTGAATCAGGAGGGAAAAAACATTAATTTCAATACTTTCTGTTTCAGTGGTGCTCTCCGGCGTGGCTCAGGAAGAAAGCGGTCTTTCAGTTGTGAAATGAGAAGAGAATAGGTGCATTGCTCAGACATAGTGGATTGGGTTACCTCTGGGAATGGAGGATTGTGGGGGAATGGGAGCGCACAGAGAGAACCTATTGTTTTTCCTGTTGCTGAGCCGGGGAGGAGTGTGTGTGAGGCTGTTGAATTGTAGAAGGCAAACGGTGTTGTGCTCAAGCAGACATCTGGTTTAGACCCTTTCTGCACCTGTAAGGGAAAAAAATGCAAATATGAACATTCGCTCGCGTTTACCGCTCAGGGAATCCAAGCTAATACTGTACCCGCCGTTCGCCGTCCACCATCCAGGCCGGGCTATTGTTATGCCAGCAACAGGCGGCAGTGGCCGTGGCACCATATGGCCCATGTATGCTTCAGATAAGATATCTGCTCACTTAGCTTATCAATGGCATTTTAAATCGCTTCATATTTGAGTCGCCAACTTTCTGTTGAAGCGTTTGGAAGAAGTCTCTTTTAAATAGATCAAACAGTCGAACTGAAGTCGGAGAATATTCTAGTCTGACTGACATCCTGCATGCTAAACAATAGCATTTCCTCGGTTTGTATTTTATATGTTCTCGTGCGGGATGTTTGCTAACAGTCCGTTTTGAAATTTGTGTACGAGTGACTGATGGAAATCGGACGGAGTTGGAATATGTAGCATATGCAAATTCTGCATTTTAGTAGTAACTGTTTAATCAAAAATCTTATGATTTCTAAAAGCTGGTGATCTAATTTTGTACTGACGAGACCCTCTGTTGAAAACATTGCATCATTCTGGTGAATCATTTAAAGAGTTGTTTTGAATAATGTCCAAGTGAGCAGTTTTCTTGAATTAACACCTGGCACATTGAAAACATTCAGAAGTACGCTAGGCGTATGTTGTCTCACATGTTGATGTTTGTATTGACTGTATGTGATTTATGTTCACTCGGTGGGCAGCGTGGAGCAAATAGGTTTATAATGGCGATACACTATGAAATAGGGTTTACCTCAACAAGGCTACAACAGATATGAATGAACCGCACAAAAGTGCCTTTGCCACTTCTAGAAGCAGCTAACTCACTTTGCTGTGCTCTGTGGTCAGGGGTAATGTGAACTACTAAACTCTGCTGGGAGACAGACCAACACAAACAGCCACGTCCTGTGTGTTTTACTCTTCATAGGCATCATTTCCTATTAGAATCTATCTGCGGTCGAACAGGAATCAAGATTATCGCCGGGAGGGGGAAAAAAAATCAAAGCCATGGAAAATATGAGGTCCTTGGAAGGTCCTGCTTTTAATGATTGACATAATAGCAGGCGAACGTTAAGAATTGTGTATTTCGTATTATACTTGGTGAATGCAAGAATGTTATATTTTGCAGCAGTATTCTTGTCTCTTCTCAAAAGTGCATTCTTCACGTAATGGAAACAGCTGTTGTAAATAAAGAGCTGAACCGATCAGATGCCGTTTTGTACAAACCCGAGTATTAGTCACTCTTTCCTGATTGATGAACTCAACAGATGTATTAATGATTTTTAGATGGATCCTCTGTTTTTATTTAGAACACAATGCAGTGTTTTGAAGAAAATGAATCAGACACGTTGGATGAAGAAAAAAAGAAATCGTAATGTGTCATAATGGTTGAGAGTTGGTTATTAACATCAAACTTATCAAAGATTGACTCTATAGCAGCTCGCAGCTCCTAAAACTAATCAACGCCCATCATATGTATTGTTCAGTGCTCACTCAATGCATGTTCAAACTATGTTTATATTAAGTTATAAATTATGGGGATGAAAAGTGCTGGAATTGTTTATATTCATTCACATGAATTGATTTAAGTTGCATTTATGGCTAAACAGTGTAAAATAAACTGCCTCTGCCATGTTTTCTCAGACTATACCTGAAAGTATTTTTGACAATCAGTCTGGTTTTCTTTTTCATTAGTTTGATCATAAGCACTTTGGCTGTTGATCACATTGTTTGATCACGTGTTTGTAGGGAGCCGTATCCGTTATCAGTAAGAAGTGAAGTGAAATACCACCCCACTAAAAGAACCCACAAAACCAAATATACCAAATACTACAATAACTGATACCCATGATGCTGATAATTCATGTTTCTTCATAATTTAATACCACACAAAAATGAATGCTAATAAATGCTTTTTAAATAATTTGTTAAATATTAATATAGCCCCAAATAAATTAAAATGACACAATGGTATGTCGACAATTTTATAAATTAGTGCAGGTTTTGACACATATTTTACAATTAGATTCAATATTGATTATTTTGGATATATATCATGTATAATACATGGCAAATTTTCTCAAGGAAAAAAAATCTCTCAGTACTATATTACTGTAATATTGAAGGCTAAAATTAACTGATTTGTATACAGATGCTTAAATGACACTCATTGAAGTTTTCATAATAATAGCGTTAAAATTACCATTTAAATGGTGGCTGTCATAAAAACTTGACCGATTTATTCAAACATAAATTAAATATTGAAGAACAGGAAACATTATAATGAATATGTTATATGATGCATATAATTTCGCAAAATGCTGCTTGTCTGGAGTTCATTTTTCTAGGTGACTTTAACAGGTTTTTCTGAGGTAAATGTGACGTTACATGACACTGTTTACAAGCTGTTATTTTTTTTGCATGGTTGAAGCACTGATTGAGCGATTACATGGGACAGGATATGGATTTTGGTACCCTTTCTTTTAACATATTTTCGGATGTTTATTTTGTGCTGAAACTGGTATTAAAGGGGTGGAGATGATCAGTCCACATGCGTTTTGTGCTGCCAATCTTGAACTGAGCCTCTACAGCGATCTGTCACTCCACGTTAAACAGCGCCAAAACAGCATTTATTGTTTGAATACTGTAATAAAATGGACAGAATGTGAAATCTGAGACTTTGTTTCATATCAAAAGTAAAAAAGCACAAAGCTTATTGCGATTTATTGCATGGGAGGTGCGCTACACTGTTCTGTTTATGAGAATCGAGAGCCCGATTATAAATTATTATTTTAAAAAATTACTGTATTACTACACATGTTTCTTAAGTTCTCAAAATAAATGTTTTTTAATAATTAAAATTAAGTAAACAGTTAGTGGTTTAAAATAATAAATACATTATTTTAAAATGTGTTGTTTCTAAAATTTAATCTACTTAAAAATGTCACATTTTACCACAAGGTGTCACTTGCCGTTTGTACAAAAATAAGTTAAAAAAAACGGCAGCTGTGGTTGCCAGGATTTTACCGTAGAAAATACAGTAGCAACGTTTTAGGTTTTTTATAAATCTTTTTTGTACTTTTGCAATACACTGATAACCACCAAAAGCAGGTGGTGATGAGAAAGTCACATGATGAACCAAAGCCCATCACAAGCAGCTTTTAAATATTAACATATACCCGTATAGAAGGTGCACAGTGTCATTCACTCAGACACTAAACGCCATCATGATGACATCACTAAATTTAATGATGAACTGCCTGAAAACTGAGTCTTTACTCTTGTCCTTTTGCATTACTGACACACTATTTCCTATATAATACTGTAAAGCTGCTTTGACACAATCTGTATTGTTAAAAGCAGTATATAAATAAAGGTGACTTGAATTGATGGTAACAGACATGAAACTGAAATAATGTAATAAACATTAATTTAACAACATTTGATTTAACATACAACCCTGTACAATGTACAAAACTGATAAGATAAACCTAAGAAGAAGCATAGTTATTTCAACAAAAAAGAATCAAATTTGAAATGTAACTCAGGGAATTCTGGGAATGTCAATTTACGGTTATTCACTGTAAATTTTACGTTATTTTTCACTTCCAAAAACGGTATACTACCATAAAATTACATGCGATGTCCAGTACAGTTTTTCACTGTATATACTGTATAGTAGTACTATTTAACAGGTTTTTACTGTAGCATTTTTATGGCCTTTTACCATTAAATTCATAGTCATTTTTTACAGTGTAATTTTAAAATTTACTAGCAATTTCTGAGAGAAAATTGTTTTTGTATCACTTTTTTAGTGTAGTATAATCAGACAAATACTTGACTTTTTTTTTCAAAGCCTTAATATTTTTTCAAATGTGCATCATATCTAGGATGCAGAAGATCATTTTTTTTGTTTTCACGTTACTCTGAACATTTCTGGTTATATTTGAATCTCCTTGTGATGGAGGAAGAATGTAGTTCTCTTTGAACTGAATCTCAGATTTTGCAGGTTGGTCAGGCTTTTAATTTGTGAAATTCATGTTGTTTTTCTGTTGATTTAATCAAACGTAGGCAAACTCAAATGTTCATTTTCTACTTTTAAAAATTTGTGCTAGATTAATACTGTGTTACAAACGGAAACCGGTAGCCTGGAGTCTGAGCACGACCCGCGGTAAATTGATTCTCCAAGGGAATAACTGAGTGTGGTCTGCTGTTTAGTTGTAACAACAAGCCCTTAAAGAAGCTGAGGTAAATTGCCACCAAAATGAAAAGCTGGCTCTTAGCCACTGACGTCATGTAAGTAAATGTGCTTCAGGACAACTGCCATAAAACGACTGCCAGCTACGGAGCGCACTTTGGTCCCGACGACCATTTCTGCGAGTGCTGTTTGTGTTTTGCCCCCCACTGGTAATATTTTAAGAAATATAAAAAATGTTCTGACTTGGTCTATCAGCTGCTGTAGTGATTATGACGGACTAATATGCTTTGGAGCGATTTTTATATGCGCCCTATTTAAAACACCGAGACCACTTTAGTTTGAAGTTTAATTGTCGCATGATTTTGAAGTGTTCTCCAAGTAAAACGTTCCTAATAGAAGAGATTTTCTGTGAATTGGAGAGCATTTTTGCTTGTTGTTAAACCTGAAAAGACTAGCGAGACCAGTTCCAACACTTCAAAGTTATAGCCTTGTAACTCAAACCAGATGGAGGGCTTAGTCAGTTCAGAGGAAGAAATTAATGTTGATACAAATGGCGTCCGGACAACTTGAAAAAACAGTTATTCTGAAGAACTTGCGCTTTATATCTAATAATATCGTGCCCTTCAGCCGTCTTTGGCATACTACGATGTTGTATGTTCTTATTCAAGCAAGTTTTTCCATGACCAGACACATGTGAAAAGCAATCTCTGATCCATGAATCATTAGATGAGTCAGTTCCTGAAACCGCCATAAACCTCCAAGTTCTTGGCCACAGCTGAAAGCAGGAAATCCAGGCTTCAATAACTTCCTTTCCCAGAGCTGGCCACGCTAGTGGTTAGAGCGCCCTGTTCCTCGCTAGCAATAGGAAGATGTACGCCTGTGGAACAAAGACACTCAGTCACTTCATTTACTGAAACTGTTTATAATTTGTGGCCTGTATTCAAATGTCGAGCGTCCAGGATCTCTGGCACCGTATTCTGTTCTCCTCCGTCGTAATAAATCCCTAGCAGGCCTTTCATTAATTGCTGCTGTATTGTAATCATGAGCGGCGGAGCCCGGGCAGATTCCCTCTGCCCTGGAGCTGGCCTGGATTTACAAGTCAAGTCACCTTTATTTATATTTACAGGGGGAAGATACAGACTTTAAGCTACCTCTGGACATTAGTATGCAAAGTGGGCATGCTCAATGAGTTTGAAATCTTGCTACAGTGCGCCCTTCAGCTTTGTAAACACCGCTTAACCTCTCCAATGCCTTATGCAAATACTAAGTTCCAGGGGTTTGGCTTTTTTTTTTAATATAAAGGTTACAGTTGCTGGAAACATTTACTATGTTATTCATCCATTGATTTAAAGGTGAAGTGCTTGTTTTTTTTATTAAATGGATGCTCCACCCAACATAAGATATTTCGAGAAATGTCCCAGTGTCTCAAGTCAGCGGGCTCCAATGTTGTTTGGTTCCCAACATTCTACAGATTTCTTCTTTTGTGTTCTAAGAAAAAGAAGGTGAGAGTGAGTAAGTTCTGATGAATTTTCAGAATTTTTTTTTTTTGGGTGAATTATACCTTTAACATAAAGACACATTTAAATAAGACACTTTTGTGTAACTGACCTTGTGCTGCTTTCTAAACATTGCTCTGTTTGTTTGGCAGCTCGGCATGTCTACTTCTTGTTTAGCCAATGGCATAAGTGTATGGGACTCCCTGTTTACCGAACAATGGCAGACTGAATCGTTTTTTTACAGTTATACAGTTAGTGGCTCACCACTAGCAAAAAAATTACACACTTTAACTTAAATTGTTTATTTTTTAAACTTAAAATTAAAAACAGTCAAGTAGCCTATAGGTATAATTTCACTAGAAAAAGTGGCAAATATTTCCTCATCCATTTTCTATTGGACTAGACTCAAAAAATGACTAATTTAAAAGGCTTATTAGAAATAAATTTTTTGACTTGAATTAACACTTTATTTGCAGTGTTGGTTTATGCTAAATATACTAGAGAGCCTCTGTATTTAGATAAAACAGTATAAGCTAAAAGATTGTGATTTATATGTAGAATAACACTGGAGCACAAAACCAATCATAAGGGTAATTTTTTTTTACTTTACATCTCAAAAATTGCTGAATAAGCTGAATAAGTATGCTTTCCATTGATGTATGGTTTGTTAGGATATGACAATATGAAGTTCTTAGCAATGCATATTACTAATAAAAAATTACGTTTTGATATATTTATGGCAGGAAATTTACTAACTATCTTAATGGAATGTAATCTTTGCTTAATATCCTAATGATTTTTGGCATAAAAAAAAAAAAATAATAATAATTTTGACTAATACAGTGTATTATTGGGTATTGCTACAAATATACCTGTGCTACTTAGCAGGTTTTGTGGTCCAGGGTCACATATATATATTTACAATATAGAAATACTGAAAAATGTTAACCCAAAAATGTAGTAAAGTAAAAAATATTGCTATTGAAAGCTATTGTAATTGTGAACTTGTATTAGAGGGTTTAAAAAACTTTAAAGGAAACTCCACTTCCAGAACAACAATTTACAAATAATATACTCACCCCCTTGTCATCCAAGATGTTCATGTCTTTCTGTCTTCAGTCGTAAAGAAATTATG
>JAHKKF010494472.1:0-16134 GCA_019740295.1 Labeo calbasu | reverse complement strand
AAAAACGGCTTCAAATGAACCATAAAAACGAGAATAAAGTCGTAAAAGCTGCAATGCATTTCTTATTGCTTAAAACGAACGGAGACTATCTTGTGTTTTTCTGTAGGTTCTCGATTATTTCCGTAGGGATTGGCGCCTATGCCCTTAGCACTCTTTTAAAACATCTGCCGTCTTTTCACACAAAATGAAACTACTCTGCGTGCCGTGCACAAATGAGACTGTTACTTAAAACTGAGCTTTATGCAGTACAGTATTTGTTTATCATCAGTTGTTCAAATCGCGGTAATCAAATACGGTTTTAATGATAATTAATATATGACACAGTAATACTAACCGTGGGTAATTTTAGCACGATTTATCGTCAAACCGGTAATCGTTACATCCCTAATAGACAGATATAGATCATCTGATGAGTGAACACATGAACAAACTAGACAGATGATCAATCCAGTAATAAATGAGTGAACGAACAAACAAAGAAACAAACGATAGATAGATAGATAGATAGATAGATAGATAGATAGATAGATAGATAGATAGATAGATAGTCTAACAATCGGAAGATATGATAGATGTTTGAGCGACGAATGAAAAAAAAAAATTAATGAGTGAATAAACGATAGATAGATAAATTCCTGATATAAAAGGGAGACAATTCCTTAATTTACATAAAGACTCCAATCAGAATATAGCTTGCCAGATCATGAATATACTAAGGCTGGGACTATATCTAAAACCCAATCCCATCCTCCTCTCCACCTCATCTAGTGATATAGTCACATCCAGTCAGCATAAGCAACCACATATGACATTACATGGTAATATGTTCACAGTTTACAGTGCAACGATAAACACATGACTCATTTTATCTATTTTAGCCTGGTGCATTTGTTTGTTTACTCGTTTTATCACATGATATCAATATCATATAAAACACAGCAGTATAAGCTTCCCGCTTCATGCAGTTTTTAATAAAGCAGTCACTCAACGCTTAGCAAACAAAACATATCACCCACAACAGGAAGCAGTACCAGACCATTTTAAAAGTAACAAAAGCGGGTCTCAGAATAGTTTAGCAGCGGATGCGCTTGAGTTGGTTCTCAGTCTTATTTAACAAGGCTGAGGGACCCTGAGCTCACATGTATAATTCAAACATTAGTTACTGCTAAGTGCTAGTTCCTCTCCCCTGCACTGAAGCCTGTTGATAATGGCCTTGTCAGTCAGTGCACTGTGGCTTGAAGGACGCTAAGAGGAAGGCTGCCCTAAATCATGAGGCCCTGAGACTTAGCCACCGATGGCTCTCTTTCTACCCATCCATCCCCACCCTCCCCCCTTCAGCTTCTCATCTTTAGCTCACTATTTCTGATTAGGAGTAAATGACCTATTCATATTGCATGAATCTCATTTCCTTTCCAAGTTTGGTAACTGCGTAGTCACTTTACTGTTCCTCATTCATCTTATCTCCTACAAAATCATCCTCCCTTCACAGACTTTGTCTTTGTTCTTATTACATTCACATTTACCGGAAATGTAATAAGTTTCTAACGGGTATAGGTGCTGTAAGCAAAATTCCTTGCATAACAGGCATACTACCTGATAGATATCACTGAAACAGGTTTCCTGCGATATCACATCTGTTTCTGGGACAGCATCAAATCTCTATAAATGACAAATAAAGAGCGAGGGGATAATCAACGTGAAAACTAGCCAATCACACATAGAAAAAGCTAGGACTGCCCCCCTAATAGTCTACTAACCGTCAGTCGACGAGAAGAGGCTTGGTTGACCAATTTTATTAGTCACTTAGTCGCAGAAAAAAAAATCCACAGGAAGTGGCGAAGTCAGGCAGTCCGTGACGGACAGATCGTTAACGGCTGGTCTATGTGGTAATATAGTACATTAGGCAGCACATCCAAATGCTCACCTATCATTAATCAACCTCAAATATGGCTTTTCATCTGAAAGATGTATGTAGTAGCAACTTTACATGGCCGCTCAATCTAACGTTAACATAGAAAAATGTGCGCTATTGAAGTGTCTACTGAAGCGATACTACATGACATATGGAGGCGTCGGTGCGGTCACTTGCTCTTGAAATACTCTGTCATTTTTGCTCATACAAATAAGAGTAATACATCTTTCGAAGCTGTAAAGACTCTACGTTTATTTGTGTACACTCAAAATAACAACAAAACGTTGCGCTTCTGTAAAATAAAGCAAACAGGATGCGCTTTCAGCCGTCTCGGTCTCTGAACTTGAGTGAATGCCTTACAGACATAAAAATATATCTATATATAGTGAAGTGTCTACTTTTAAATAAACCAATTCAAAAAGAAAACAAATATTCTCAGATTATGTAATCCATATGAAACGTGTACAGGCGCACATTTACAGCTAGTTTATCAATAAATTATTAAAACGTTAATGGAGTGTCCTTTCTGTTTTTTCCCTGACCCATTCATAATTATTACTTCTGTCGGTGCACTGTGGCAAGCTTTTTTTTGCTTGCACTTGAGTGCTTATTAGGCAAATAAAGGGTCATTATTATGATTTATATGGTTTATTAAAAAACGTCAAATGAACGACTACTAGTCGACCATAAAAATCTTTAGTTGAGGGCAGCCCTAAAAAAAAAAATTATGTTTACGGCAAAATATGCATAAACATACAAATATTTAAGTAGTTTGAGAGCGTAAAAAGACTGGCTCGATTATGTCTTTCACAGTGCTTTATGGGAGTGGGCGGGATTTGTCTGTGGCAGTTCTCTGATTGGTTGAGATTTCTTGCAGAATCATGGGAAATGTAGTTTTTCACAAAGAATTACACTGGTAAACATCTTTATTTTAAAACTTATTGAGATAATGCAGGCGGGGGGCTTTAAAGGAGAAGTCCACTTCCAGAACAAAAATTTACAGATAATGTACTCACCCTCTTGTCATCAAAGATGCTCATCTTGTCTTTCTTTCTTCAGTCGTAAAGAAATTTTGTTTTTTGAGGAACACATTTCAGGATTTTTCTCCATATAGTGGACTACTATGGTCCCACGAGTTTGAACTTGCAAAATGCAGTTTAAATGCGGCTTCAAACGATCCCAAATGCAGTTCCAAACAATCCCAGCTGAGGAAGAAGGGTCTTATCTAGTGAAACGATCGTATTTATTTTCTTTAATGCAACTGTTGCACTCTATACAGTGTATCCAGAATATATAATATATTTTATAATTTTGCACATTCAGAATAAAGCACAACTAGAACTGACTGCACCAATCTTAGTTCCAGAAGTGTTTTTCTCATTCATTTCTTCCATAATGCTTTAAAAAATTCCTCAACATGTGGTTTTTCATTATGATTAAAACCAGCTAGCTCCGATAAAAATGAATCAGAACATTACAAGTGATCATTTGAAGCAAAAAAGTATATGAAAAATCAAAAACACACAAAGTACATTGATTTTTTAAGTGTAAAAGACAATATATATATAAGGTTTATATTAAAATACAAACAAACAAACAGATAAATAAATAAATGGAAAATTTGAAAAGGAACTTATATCATACATAAGCATGGGAGATCCCTGCTGAGCTGTTCTGTTGCTGTTCACATTTCTGTGATAACAACAATAACGTCTTTGATTGGTGGATCTCTATTTAGGATTATGGGTAATGTAGTTCTCAACCTAGAATTAGGCTAGTAAACATTATTTTTGATTTTTTTTTAACTTAAGCATATATCTTAAAGGGATATTTCACCCAAAAAAGAAAATTCTATCATTATTTACTCACCCTTCAAAATAGAAACTGTTGAATAAACAAATGATTCTGTTTTCTTTACACACAAAAACTGTTCTTGTAGCTTCATAACATTACGGTTGAACAACTGATGTCACATAGACTATTTTATCGATGTCCTTACTACCTTTTTCAGCCTTGAACGTGCCTGTCTATGCAGGGTCAGAAAGCTCTCAGATTTCATTAAAAATATCTTAATTTGTGTTCCTAAAATGAACAAGGATCTTAAGGATGGTAAGACATAAAGGTGAGTAATTAATGACAGAATTTTCATTTTTGGGTGAATTATCCCTTAACAATCCCAGAGCTGCCACGTCTGTGCTGAAAGAGTGATATCATTAAAAATCTAAAATGAGGAGAAAATGAATATGATTTTACTTCCAGACGGGGTGGGGTTTAGAGGAAGCCCCTTTAGTAAGAAGCTGAAGTGATACTGATTGCTGGAGTGGGTGATGGTAAAGCCTGCAGTCACGCACTGAAGACTGAGCTGTTCTCTAAAGGGACTCGATGAGGCCCACTCACCATATTTTGCCTACCACCCCTTCCCCCTCTTGTCTTTTCCCTCAGCCTTTCTCTCCCTCTGACCATCTGTAATCACAAAACGACAGGCTTGTTCACCACACCATGCACACGCACGCCGGGGGAGCTGACAGCATATATGACTTTGCAGTTTTAAACCTAATAAGAAAACAAGAAAACAGCCATCTCAGACCCTTATTTCACACTAATGAAGAAAATTACCACCACTTTTGACATCAAAATACACATTTTGCAGGTATTTGCATTAAATAGTCATCCTCTCCCTGGAAAATTGACCTGAAGTATTGATGACTCATCTTCTCCACAGGGGTGTATACCATTTTTTGTCCATTGGGGCGTGTAAAAACGCTCTCTGGAATGAGAATGTGCTCTCCACCTTAATTATAAATAAAAAAGCACTTGCTACTGATCTAATGCTGAAACAGACCCGTTTCCTCCTACTTCCCGCAAAGCCCTCACAGTCATCAATGTCCACCGTCCTATCTGCATGGATTAACCACAGTGCAACATGGGTTGCAGAGAGAAAATGGCTAGATTACTCAGTCAAATCTGTAGAACCTCAGCAGAGAGAGAACCACTGAGCATGTTTAAGAAGAGAGGATGAAATATTAATGGGGTATCCCTGCAGCTCTCTCCCATAATGCCCTCAAACACCATATGCACATGCTGACAGTAATCAAAACATCCCTGTAAGGACACTTGATCACATGCCTGTGATTTAAAATGTGCATAGATTGTTTTTTTTATATTCCGTGATTGAATTTTGATGCTGAGGCTAGAGGATGATGAGCAGACCGCGGCCAAGCTGGATTCCCAGTCGGAGCCTTTAAGCGATGCACTTAGCACCAGAGGTTTCAGTAAACCATTATGACCGTATGGAAACATCACCGATGTAACTCCACTTAGACATGGGCATTAACAGAGATTTGATGAATATGCATAACAGCGGAAAGAGCTAGATGATATAGATCCTTAAAGAGGCCACTTAATACTTTTTCCTTCATAATGATTTTTTCGGTGAACTTTTCCGAAACATTTCACCCAAAAATGAAAATTCTGTCATCCTGTCACCCTCTTGTCATCCCAAACCCATAAGACCTTCAACTTTAGAATACAAATTATATTTTTGATGAGAGCTTTCTGAGCCTGCATAGACAGCAATGTACCTTTATGGTAATAATACGCAATCTTTATAAAGTAAATAAGGTAGAAAAGTGCTTTCCAATGTACCACATCAACGACATTGCAGTATTACGAATTATGGATTTGACAGTTCGTGACTGCAACACAGGGAGGTTTTCACTTGGACATCTCCGGGCGGGAAACGTGTTGTGTCGTTGACTCATAGTGTTAAAGTTAATGAGGAGGGCTGCCGACTGTCCCTGGATGACTCTGCGTCCTAGAAATGGCTAACGGTGCATCAGCAGTATGGCCCCCTACAGCGGTCACACACAGCTCGCGCTCAGAGGACAAACACCACCAGACGACAACAGCTTTTTGCTTTTCGACTAAGCGGGCGAGCATTGGAATCTCCACTGAAAACAGCATAATTACACTGTTGTTAACAACTCTGTTGACAGTTCAAGCATCCTGTACGTTCACTGTTAGGCAGACTCAAGTAGACTTCTAGAAATAATAAATGGCTGTTTTTTGTGAAAGTTCTGTTGCAGTGATATATCTACTGTAAATATAGACATTCTTGGGAACATCATGCTGGCCAGCTTCCAGTGACCTTAAAATATTCTTGGTGCAACAATGTGCTTGGCAGTTTGGGTTACAGTGAGTGACATCTTGTCAAGTCCACTGAAAACAGCTATAGGCCATAGAAACTTTACATTTAAGGAATAGTTCACTCAAAGTTTTGTCATTATTTGCATGACTAGTCCTCACCAATTTCATACATTTCATGGAATGCAAAAGGAGAAATCCTGGATGCTGTTTTCCCAGCAAGTGCAAACTGGTGATGAATTCATATGAATTGTACAAACTCATTTGAATGTTTTCATACAATAATAGGTTTAGGAGTGGATCTTCATGCTTAGTCGTTTCTAAAACAACACAAACCATCCTATTTTGCCAAATATCTGCCAATTTTTTTTTTGTTTTTCTCATGAGATGGGTTGTATTTTACATGCAATTATAATAAACGAGGACTGAAGTGTTCAAGCTGCAAAAAGGACACAAATCACTACAAAAATATGCACCATCTTCCGAGTCTTTTGAAGCCATGAGATAATTCTCTATGAGAAACAGCTGAGATTTAAAAGGGATAGTTCACCCAAAAATGCAAATTCTGTCATTATTTACTCACCCTCGTGTCGTTCCAAACCTGTAAGATCTTTGTTCATCTTTGTAACACAAATTAAGATATTTTTAATGAAATCTGAGCTTTCTGATGCATCATGGTACTCACGTAAATATGTGTCTAATGGTGTGTACACCCCAAAAGCAAATTTAAATATTTGTGTGAGTAAAATACAAAATCAATGCAATGATGCAAATTCGCATCGGGCAATGCAAATTACGCGAATTGGATTGCTTAACCGCGTTAAGCGAATTTTCCGCTCAAATTAAAAATTTTAAACTTGCGCGTAAAATGCTATATCATGCATTCGTTGAAATCGTGTCTTCCACGCAAGTTTAAAAATTTCAATTTGAGCAGAAAATGACGTGACGTGGTCATGCAAGAGGTCACAAAATTCCACAATTATTTTATTTGCGCGAGTGCCACGAAAAACATCACGCAATCTAGTGGGACAACACAAGAATATTTGCTTCGCGTTTGGTGTGCACACAGCATAAGACTGACACAGAAGAGAAGAAATTGTTGAATAAAGTTATTTTTGTTTTCTTTGCACACAAAGTAATCTTGTAGCTTTGTAATATTACGGTTGAAACACTGATGTCATGTGGACTATTTTAATGGTGTCCTTACTACCTTTATGAGCCTTGAACATGATAGTTGCGTTGCTGTCTATCGAGGGTCAGAAAGCTCTTGGATTTCATCAAAAATGTATTAATTTGTGTTCTGAAGATGACTGAAGGTCTTATGGGTTTGGAACGACATGAGGGTGAGTAATTAATGACAGAATTTTCATTTTTGGGTGAACTATCCCTTTAAGTTGTTATTTACTGAAACCCAAAGCTTTTGTATGACTTCAGATTAGCTTAGAAACACTTTTTTTAAAATAGTTTTTGTTTGTTTTTTGAAGCTTGAAAGCTTCGGCCCCCATTTAGTGTAACTGCATAGAAATGAGCAGCCAGTAATTGTATTGTAAAGCTAATAAAATCAGAGGAAAGACATTCATACAGGTTTGGAACTAAATGAGGGTGAATATGTTATGACAGAACATTCTCTTTTCTCTGATATCAAAGATTTTTACACCAACCATTAATTCACAACACCACTTTCAACATACTTTTTTTTTTTTTGGAAAATCCTGTTTCGTGCTGAAATATGAATGCACCGCCAGAACTTCCCAGGGTTTTCATTTTAAACCCTGCACACAAAAGCTGCATCTGGAGGTGTGTGCTGCTGTCAGCATCACTACAACCATCTGGAGCTCAACCTACTTTAGTTAAAACACATTCTCACATAAACATGTGCAACCTCACATGTAGGGCTTCTAGGTGCAGAGCTTCCCCCAAACAACAGCACTGTGTGACAAAAAGCCTCCAAGAATAAAATACAACATCACAGGAAAAAACAATCGGGTGAGCAAGTAATGACAAAATTTTCATTTCTGACATTTTTAGTTGAACTAACGTCATCCCTTTTATTTCGAGACACTATGGCGGCTCCTACATCACTCTACTAAACTGTTTACAATGAGGCCTTTACACAGAAGTGTTTCAGGTCAAGAGAAATCTTAAGTGGCCCTTAGAGAGATTATCTTAAGGGAGAACTAGTGCTGTGTTGACGCACAGGGGTGTGCGTCCTCTCTCCCTCTCACAAACACCCATCAGTACATGACTCAGCATCATAAGACATTACCGGGAGTTGCTGAGGTCCTTACGGGAGAGTTTTCTGTTTTTATGATGTGCTTACAATAGGTTTCAACACGAACTCTCCTGCAATGCAGGATATAAAACCACAGCAGTATGAAAGTGCTTTGTAACATATGTTCTATTATAGATACGCTACAGTATGTTCTTGAACACAAAGGTATTATGAAAGTAGCATTCTGGAAATTCAGGAATAAAATTACAATTTAAAATGGACAGATTTACTCAAACTTAAATATTAAAGAACAATAAAAATTATAATGTTTATGTTATGGTGCATATATTTAGCAAAACACACCTCTCTAGAACTCATTTTTCTAGCTGACTAACGAGTTTATGGTCACCGAAAAGGTTTCTTCTGAGGTAAATGTTGAGGTTACGTGACATTGTTTACAAGCTGTTATAATGACGTATTTCCGCGGTTGAAACACTGAATGAGCGATTGCATGAGAGAGAATACGGATTTCGGTAAATTGTGCTCTATTTTAACATACCTTCGGATGTTTACTCATGTATTTCATGCTAAAACTATTATTAAAGCAGAAGAGACGATCAGTTCACTTTCATTTCGCGCTGCCGCTTCTCCTGGACTGAGGCTCTACAGCGAACTGTCACTCCACATTAAACAGCGCCAAAACGGCATTTATTGTTTGAATACGATATAAAACAGACAGAATTTGAAATCTGAGCCTTCGTTTCATATCTAAGTAACAAAACACAAAGCTCTATGCGATGGGAGGCACGTTCAAATCTTCCGTTCGATAAATGAAAACAGACTAGGCTAATCGATTCTTGGGATTTAGGAATCGATATCATTGTAAAAATGAGAATAGATTAAAATCGAGAAATCGATATTTTTTTCCACAGCCTTATTATTTATTATATTCTTTAAATATAAAGTTGCCAGTACCACTGATAGCTTATTAATTTATGTAAGTTTGCTCTTCTGAAGTCAATGCTTTCTTGGTCAGTATCTTGCTTTGGCCAAGCAAATATCTATTAGAAATATGCTTTTAAAGCAAGCCAGCAAATGTACATACATTAGTATTAGCCAAGTAACTCCAGGTTTACTAAAGTGCTCCTATACCTATCCTTTCTCTCCTTATTGCAGTGGCAGCAGTTCTTATAGATGCATCCTTGGCTTTGGTTGGCCATTCCCCATCTTCTTACGATGAAAAATGACCCACAACTTTAGCATTAGAGTACAGAGAGACCTAAACAATATGTTCAGGTTCTACAGAACAAGAAAAAGTAAGCAAGCATTAAGTCTCTCTGAATATCCACAAACACATACACACTGCCAAACCTCCTCTGATCCGGTACTTTATGATCTCTCTCATTTTCTCCTCCATCCCCCCAGGCCGCTATAACATAATACAGTGTACTGTACAGTAAGTAAAGCCTGTGCCCAGAGGAACCCTATGGCGATGCCATGCCATCTGCGAACCTGGCACCAGCTGCCTCTGCTGGCCAACAACCACGATAATTAACACAGACACCTCGCTCCGTTACAGTTCTTGTACTCCTCACCTTGCATTCATACCTAACGCACATCAGAAAGACTTCCAGACTGACAGATCTGGCAGATGAAAAGCCGCCCTTAATATTTCTTTCCTTTTTAAGCGTTTGGCTCCTGGGACAGCGATAAGAACGTTTCCTTGAGTTGATGAATGTAATACAACCCCTATCTGGACTCTCCAGAGTCAGCCAGGCAAAGAGAGAGAGGAATACAGAGAAAGTCTTGATTTCATTTTAATACAGCCTCTTCTAATTGGACATCAAGGTTGAGAAGTTCATTGACTGTCGCTGTCGGTTGTAATGAGAGAACAAAAGGTCAGTGAGCGTTATAGAGACACGATTCACATAATTTCCCCAAGCCTTATGATGAAAAGAATACTCTAGCATTTTTATTTAAAACGTAATAAATAATACCAAGTACACCATTAAAGGGACAGTTCACCCAAAAAATGAAAATTCTGTCATCAATTACTCACCCTCATGTCGTTCCAATCCCGTAAAACCGTTGTTCATCTTGGGAACACAAATCAAGCTATTTTTGATGAAATCCGAGAACTTTCAGGCCCTGCTTAGACAACAACTCAACAACCACTACTACCACTTCAAACAATAAAACTGAGCAGGTCATATGGGTTTTCGAAAAAGATATTTTTTACAGTTTGTAACGTATCTATCCTTCAATGTAAACAGTCTGCAAAGTTGTTAATCAAAAAAGTGCATTATACACAGATATTCTCTGTCAAAAGAAAGAGTCTATTCAGATTCGCCTTAACGAGCCGTTATATTTTCAAATCTTCTGCCTGTTACTGATCTACGTCACTGGGTAACATATTAGCATAATCCCCCGCCTGCCCGTGAAATAGAAACAGTCTGACCTGCCCACAGTATGTTTACATTAGGCTACTTTAATTAGACTACTTTAACACTGTTGCCATGGGTTGTTTTTGATGTCCGCGGGTTGAAGCGACCCCAATAACATCATATTTAGCCCGTGAAATGCAAATTTACCAGGGGAACCCTGACAAAAAAACATGCATCTTATCCCCTGGAATGCTATATACGTATTGTTTCATTAGTTACTCACATTAGCACTCGGCTAACGAATTTACCATTACTGTCTTGTTAAGTGTTTACAGTTTAGCAGCTAAACTTCAGCTGTGGGCACGAATTCACTTGCAAAAGTGTTAAACAAAATGTTTTTGTGTCATTATTTTAAGAACGGATTGGAGCACGATATTGTTTTATGTAAAGGTGCAATTGGTACTCCAAACAAGCCCAATCGTGTTTTGAAGGGGAGTCCGCCGTTAAAAATCGAGTTCTGGGGTGTAAAAACACGCTTTTTGTTGGGGTTCCCCTTGGCAAAACAGATAGTAGCGCTCGCTAACTTGCTCAAGTACTCCTCTTTGTGCCAGTCACAACAGGCTTGGACAACTGACCAATCACAGCGGAGTAGGCTTATGGAAGGGAGGGGTTTACAACAGCGTTGCCAGGCTTTCACAAAAAAACCTGCCCAATTGCTACTCAAAACTAGCCTTAAACTAGCCCAATCATGTTTCGAGGGGGGTCCCCTGTTAAAAATTGTGTTCTGGGGTGTAAAATACACGCTTTTTGTTGAGGTTCTCCTGGTAAATTTGCATTCCAGGGGCTAAATATGATGTAATTCGGGTCACTTCAACACGCAACATCAAAAACAATCGTGTACTTGGCAACACAGATGGTAGCGCTTACTAACTTGCTTAAGTACTCCTCTCTGTACCAATCACAACAGGCTTGGACAGCTGACCAATCAAAGCAGAGTAGGCTTATGGAAGGGAGGGGTTTACAGCAGGATTGCCAGGTTTTCCCAACAAATCCCGCCCAATTGCTACTCAAAACTAGCCAAAAAAGTAGCCTAATCGAGTTAATAATTGCGTTCTGGAGTTCTTTAGTTCCTAATTTCAGGGGCTTAATATCACATTTTTGGGGCCAATTCAACTAGCTAACATCAAAAACAACACGCAGCAACAGTGTTAAGCAGTCCAATTCCATGGGAAAACCGTGGACTTGGCAACACTGGTTTACAGACATTTTGCTCAGAACTGCTTGAACGAAATCATGGACAAATGACTTTGTATAAATGAATATTCTGTGAAAATTACAGTGTTTTCTGACCTTAAATGCATTTAAACCTGTTGAAGGAGACTCAATATTAGGACACTTTAAAAACAGACATATGACCTGCTCATTAATAGTTATTTCTCAAGTTAAATAATTAAAATAAATATCGTTTAAACATCCACCTGGAATTTTTTGTATAAGTGATATGAAAACTCAGCTTTGCTATGAATGGAATAAATTATGTTTTATTATAAATAATTTATTGCATATAATTAATGATTGTATTAAAATAGATTATAATTGCATTTTATATTACCATTTTTACTGTATTTATGATCATAAAATCCAGTCTTTGTGAGCACAAGAGATTTCTTTTAAAAAACAAAATATTACTGAACCCAAACCTGAAATAAAAAAAGTAAACTCTAATTATCTCATGCAATTTTGCATTTCAAGAAAATGTATCTTGTTTAAAAACCCTTAGATATTTTTACTGGAAAACACAATAAAATACAAACTGAATGAAAACGTGTCGAAACACGAGCTTGACAAAAGCACAACAGCTGGGATTGTGAGTAATAATAAAATAAAAGCGTATCCAAACAGCTTCGTTCTGTTTGTATTAGCATTACTGTGCAAGCTATCTCTGATAATACAGCTTGAAATGTGCTAAAATTACATAGTGTTGATTTTATGCCGCAGTGACTTCACAAGCTCTCAGTTTCAGCACTCATATCTGGCACTGCCTCGAAATGAATGGTGGAATTTGACAGAATGCAATATAAATCCCGACACATTAAACAAACTCACACTCTTCCCACCATAAATTACTGTAGAACATGCTAGTCTAAATGAATATTGTTCAGCTGTAGTCAGTAGATGATAGAAACTAATTGCTATATATGATACAACAGCTAGTCTATCGATGTGTGTGCTCAAAAGAGTTTTTCTACATCTTGCGTAACTGCACTACCAAAAAAAAAAGAAAGAAAAAAAAAAGAAGTTGTTTCAAACAAATGTAGGTATAACCCACTTAAAAAAGGCTGTCCTGTGCTCTTGGGAATGCATGACTTAGTTGTGATATTATGAATAAGAATGGCAAATAAACCATTCATCTTGCTGTTCAGACAGATTTAGGTAATTTACTTGTTCATCGTGTAAACAACACAAAAGTTTTCGCCTATAGTTTCTTCCAAGCTCTCAAAATATCTCTCTGCTCAGCCGTTTTATGTTTTGATATCTTCCTCTTTCAGTTGAGCTTCAGACATAGCATATTGTATGGTATCTTGGTCCTGTCAGGACTGACTTATGACACCTTGCTGAGCCAAGACTCGGTGTGTTCACTAGAGACGACTCAGCAGGCTTTGTAAAAAGAGTGCTGCAGAAGTTGCAGCGGCTGGCTGAAGTTGAACAATACAGATGGAAGGCCTGGCCTTGTCAGAGCAAACCCAGTTTAGAAGGCCCTTACCTCACACACACACACACACACACACACACACACAGAAGCATTATTTAGATTCACAGATCACACAGTAGGCTATTCTACTGGCTCTCTCACTTCCATCACCCCTTACTTGGCAACCCACACCATCCTAGTACAATCGCTGAGGCCAGAGACAGCACACAAGCTACTTGTCACGTGACTGTTGGAAACAGAACGCCATGTAGGCACAATACAGCAAGCAGTTTTTGTATTTGAAATCAATTGTTTTGGATCAAGGATAGTACTGTGACAAGCTCACAATCTCACGTCTCTATGTAAAAGAACCTACAGCTGACAAAAACTGGATAAAACACGAAACTCCGTCTGCATCCTACATGCATTTTAACCCCCTTTGGAGGCCCTAAATACTGTCCACTCTTAAAAATAAAGGTTCTTCACGATGCCATAGAAGAGCCTTTTTTGTCTAAATGGTTCCATAAAGAACCTTTAACATCTGAAGAACTTTTCTGTTTCACAAAAGGTTCTTTGTAGCGAAAGAAGGTTCTTCAGATTATAAAAAGGTAAGAAAGACATGGTTCTTTAAAGAACCTTTGACTGAATGGTTCTTTATAGAAGCTAAATGGTTCTTCTATGGCATCGCTGTGAAGAACCTTTTAAAGAACCTTTATTTTTAAGAGTGTATGTGATTATAAAATGCATCTTTATATAAGCTTTCTATATATTTCCTGCTCACCCTCATTATCATGATTGCAGGAGGACAAACAAAGGAAGGTGGCTGTGGGGGGCATTCAAACAAATGGAAATTTTGCAACGGTGGCCGCTCTGGTGAAATGTACCATTCTCTCTTTCACGCTTTAATGCTTTCCCCAGAGGACCTGGAGTGTTTGCCACATTTGTGACATTCAAGCCTAACCTCAAATCGACCACCATGAGAGACCACCAGAGACATCAAGGGCCATGAACACCAGGCATCACAACCATCCAGATCAAGCAGATGTGCTTGAGTATTAACCAATATTTTTCCAATGAGCAAACGCAGTTGGCATCTGTGATCCGTCTTATGTTATCCCCTGTTTATCGACAACTAAACTAACAGAGTTTACATAAAATGGCATTTGGGAAACAATACACACTGGCCTGTAATCACAGAGGGTTTGTAATTTGTGGCCCTGAAACACAATACTAGTCGTAAGTAGCACGCGTATATTTGTAGCAATAGCCAACAGACTTTTCTAAAAATTTCTATCCACACAAACATAAGCTTGTTTACACAGCTTTTAGCTTTTATGACAGAGGTGAAAATGTGGTCAAAAAATGGACCCTTATGACTGCTTTTGTGGTCCGGGGTAAGTAGACTGTAGAGGCAATATAAGCTTGGAGAACACATAGCCATTATAAAATTATACTCACTAGACTATGATTTAGAAGCCATGTCTTGCTTTTGTTTGCGTCGAGTTTAAAATTCACACAAGCTTCGATTTTGATTTTAACGTGCTGTGATTCAAAAACAACTTGTTGACACGTTTCTACATAAAGACTACAAATACCACAATGATATGAGTTCATGTGCACGACGAATCAAACATTTGTTGTAGTCTTTATATAAAACACAACGGTTGGGAGGGAATTTAAAAATGTTATATCTTCACTAATAAAACCATGTTTACAAAGACTAGCTTTTATGTCGGAGGTGTGACGTTCAGTAATTTATGTGGTAGAACAAAGCCTGTAAAGTCTCTTTGAGTAACGTTAACACGTCATTTTTCCTCAAAAACTAAAACCTGCTATTGCAAAAACAAACAAGTAAATTCCCGATGCAATCCGTTCCGAACGCGCGTATATTTTGTTCCGGGTTAACTAGCTTTGTTGTTGCTACTGTTTGAGTAGTTATCCTTGGTTGAATATTGAATCTTTACCTCACTTAACCTAGAACTTGGAAGGAGAGTAAAAAATGAATACAAGTGATTAGCTTGCTACTATTAATATAGTAGTTCGCATGTTCTCTCAAATAATCACAACGTGACATTAAATGAACTTGGATTATTATGACACTAGCTGAATCACAGTGGCTCAGGAACAATAAAGGCCAAACTGGTCGTTTAGCAAAAACGAGTTGGTTGATTGTTTTCAGTGTTGTTTTTATAAAAACACAATGGTTTTCTTGCTGTGGAATTAGTTGGTATTTATATTTGTAAATATATTAAGCCCTTTCTTAGGCACCATGGCCCTCTTTGTAGCCTCTAACACCTTCTTCACCTTATCGGTAGCATCTCAAAGTGGCTTCAGCCGTTCAGAACAATGGCAGCGGCTGTTTTCTCGGGATTCGAGAGGAGTCTCACCTGTCAGGCTGTCGTAGCATTCGATCTCGGTGCTCTCCACCGATCGCCGCTGCTCTTCTGTCAGCTTGGCCGCGGCTTGGTTGAGAAGGTTCACCTCGGATCCGGTGGTCCCGTCGACAACATGGATCCCTTTCAACTGCAGCAGCGCCCTGTGATATTTCCCAATTGCTTCCCGGAATTTCTTCTCCTTGTAGCATCGGTGCCCCTCCAGTTTGAAGTCGATCGCTTTCTGTATTTTCGCCTCCATCTCCATCTCCGCGCCGCCGACGCGATACCCTCCACCTCCGCCGCCGACGTCCCCACCCGCCGCCGCCGCCGCCAGACTCCGGCCCCCAGCCTCCGGATAGCTTTTCAGGCTCTTGATCGAGTGCTGCTTCGCTTCCATCTCGCTCAGGAAGCCATGC
>JAHKKF010494471.1:0-16574 GCA_019740295.1 Labeo calbasu | reverse complement strand
AAAAACGGCTTCAAATGAACCATAAAAACGAGAATAAAGTCGTAAAAGCTGCAATGCATTTCTTATTGCTTAAAACGAACGGAGACTATCTTGTGTTTTTCTGTAGGTTCTCGATTATTTCCGTAGGGATTGGCGCCTATGCCCTTAGCACTCTTTTAAAACATCTGCCGTCTTTTCACACAAAATGAAACTACTCTGCGTGCCGTGCACAAATGAGACTGTTACTTAAAACTGAGCTTTATGCAGTACAGTATTTGTTTATCATCAGTTGTTCAAATCGCGGTAATCAAATACGGTTTTAATGATAATTAATATATGACACAGTAATACTAACCGTGGGTAATTTTAGCACGATTTATCGTCAAACCGGTAATCGTTACATCCCTAATAGACAGATATAGATCATCTGATGAGTGAACACATGAACAAACTAGACAGATGATCAATCCAGTAATAAATGAGTGAACGAACAAACAAAGAAACAAACGATAGATAGATAGATAGATAGATAGATAGATAGATAGATAGATAGATAGATAGATAGATAGTCTAACAATCGGAAGATATGATAGATGTTTGAGCGACGAATGAAAAAAAAAAATTAATGAGTGAATAAACGATAGATAGATAAATTCCTGATATAAAAGGGAGACAATTCCTTAATTTACATAAAGACTCCAATCAGAATATAGCTTGCCAGATCATGAATATACTAAGGCTGGGACTATATCTAAAACCCAATCCCATCCTCCTCTCCACCTCATCTAGTGATATAGTCACATCCAGTCAGCATAAGCAACCACATATGACATTACATGGTAATATGTTCACAGTTTACAGTGCAACGATAAACACATGACTCATTTTATCTATTTTAGCCTGGTGCATTTGTTTGTTTACTCGTTTTATCACATGATATCAATATCATATAAAACACAGCAGTATAAGCTTCCCGCTTCATGCAGTTTTTAATAAAGCAGTCACTCAACGCTTAGCAAACAAAACATATCACCCACAACAGGAAGCAGTACCAGACCATTTTAAAAGTAACAAAAGCGGGTCTCAGAATAGTTTAGCAGCGGATGCGCTTGAGTTGGTTCTCAGTCTTATTTAACAAGGCTGAGGGACCCTGAGCTCACATGTATAATTCAAACATTAGTTACTGCTAAGTGCTAGTTCCTCTCCCCTGCACTGAAGCCTGTTGATAATGGCCTTGTCAGTCAGTGCACTGTGGCTTGAAGGACGCTAAGAGGAAGGCTGCCCTAAATCATGAGGCCCTGAGACTTAGCCACCGATGGCTCTCTTTCTACCCATCCATCCCCACCCTCCCCCCTTCAGCTTCTCATCTTTAGCTCACTATTTCTGATTAGGAGTAAATGACCTATTCATATTGCATGAATCTCATTTCCTTTCCAAGTTTGGTAACTGCGTAGTCACTTTACTGTTCCTCATTCATCTTATCTCCTACAAAATCATCCTCCCTTCACAGACTTTGTCTTTGTTCTTATTACATTCACATTTACCGGAAATGTAATAAGTTTCTAACGGGTATAGGTGCTGTAAGCAAAATTCCTTGCATAACAGGCATACTACCTGATAGATATCACTGAAACAGGTTTCCTGCGATATCACATCTGTTTCTGGGACAGCATCAAATCTCTATAAATGACAAATAAAGAGCGAGGGGATAATCAACGTGAAAACTAGCCAATCACACATAGAAAAAGCTAGGACTGCCCCCCTAATAGTCTACTAACCGTCAGTCGACGAGAAGAGGCTTGGTTGACCAATTTTATTAGTCACTTAGTCGCAGAAAAAAAAATCCACAGGAAGTGGCGAAGTCAGGCAGTCCGTGACGGACAGATCGTTAACGGCTGGTCTATGTGGTAATATAGTACATTAGGCAGCACATCCAAATGCTCACCTATCATTAATCAACCTCAAATATGGCTTTTCATCTGAAAGATGTATGTAGTAGCAACTTTACATGGCCGCTCAATCTAACGTTAACATAGAAAAATGTGCGCTATTGAAGTGTCTACTGAAGCGATACTACATGACATATGGAGGCGTCGGTGCGGTCACTTGCTCTTGAAATACTCTGTCATTTTTGCTCATACAAATAAGAGTAATACATCTTTCGAAGCTGTAAAGACTCTACGTTTATTTGTGTACACTCAAAATAACAACAAAACGTTGCGCTTCTGTAAAATAAAGCAAACAGGATGCGCTTTCAGCCGTCTCGGTCTCTGAACTTGAGTGAATGCCTTACAGACATAAAAATATATCTATATATAGTGAAGTGTCTACTTTTAAATAAACCAATTCAAAAAGAAAACAAATATTCTCAGATTATGTAATCCATATGAAACGTGTACAGGCGCACATTTACAGCTAGTTTATCAATAAATTATTAAAACGTTAATGGAGTGTCCTTTCTGTTTTTTCCCTGACCCATTCATAATTATTACTTCTGTCGGTGCACTGTGGCAAGCTTTTTTTTGCTTGCACTTGAGTGCTTATTAGGCAAATAAAGGGTCATTATTATGATTTATATGGTTTATTAAAAAACGTCAAATGAACGACTACTAGTCGACCATAAAAATCTTTAGTTGAGGGCAGCCCTAAAAAAAAAAATTATGTTTACGGCAAAATATGCATAAACATACAAATATTTAAGTAGTTTGAGAGCGTAAAAAGACTGGCTCGATTATGTCTTTCACAGTGCTTTATGGGAGTGGGCGGGATTTGTCTGTGGCAGTTCTCTGATTGGTTGAGATTTCTTGCAGAATCATGGGAAATGTAGTTTTTCACAAAGAATTACACTGGTAAACATCTTTATTTTAAAACTTATTGAGATAATGCAGGCGGGGGGCTTTAAAGGAGAAGTCCACTTCCAGAACAAAAATTTACAGATAATGTACTCACCCTCTTGTCATCAAAGATGCTCATCTTGTCTTTCTTTCTTCAGTCGTAAAGAAATTTTGTTTTTTGAGGAACACATTTCAGGATTTTTCTCCATATAGTGGACTACTATGGTCCCACGAGTTTGAACTTGCAAAATGCAGTTTAAATGCGGCTTCAAACGATCCCAAATGCAGTTCCAAACAATCCCAGCTGAGGAAGAAGGGTCTTATCTAGTGAAACGATCGTATTTATTTTCTTTAATGCAACTGTTGCACTCTATACAGTGTATCCAGAATATATAATATATTTTATAATTTTGCACATTCAGAATAAAGCACAACTAGAACTGACTGCACCAATCTTAGTTCCAGAAGTGTTTTTCTCATTCATTTCTTCCATAATGCTTTAAAAAATTCCTCAACATGTGGTTTTTCATTATGATTAAAACCAGCTAGCTCCGATAAAAATGAATCAGAACATTACAAGTGATCATTTGAAGCAAAAAAGTATATGAAAAATCAAAAACACACAAAGTACATTGATTTTTTAAGTGTAAAAGACAATATATATATAAGGTTTATATTAAAATACAAACAAACAAACAGATAAATAAATAAATGGAAAATTTGAAAAGGAACTTATATCATACATAAGCATGGGAGATCCCTGCTGAGCTGTTCTGTTGCTGTTCACATTTCTGTGATAACAACAATAACGTCTTTGATTGGTGGATCTCTATTTAGGATTATGGGTAATGTAGTTCTCAACCTAGAATTAGGCTAGTAAACATTATTTTTGATTTTTTTTTAACTTAAGCATATATCTTAAAGGGATATTTCACCCAAAAAAGAAAATTCTATCATTATTTACTCACCCTTCAAAATAGAAACTGTTGAATAAACAAATGATTCTGTTTTCTTTACACACAAAAACTGTTCTTGTAGCTTCATAACATTACGGTTGAACAACTGATGTCACATAGACTATTTTATCGATGTCCTTACTACCTTTTTCAGCCTTGAACGTGCCTGTCTATGCAGGGTCAGAAAGCTCTCAGATTTCATTAAAAATATCTTAATTTGTGTTCCTAAAATGAACAAGGATCTTAAGGATGGTAAGACATAAAGGTGAGTAATTAATGACAGAATTTTCATTTTTGGGTGAATTATCCCTTAACAATCCCAGAGCTGCCACGTCTGTGCTGAAAGAGTGATATCATTAAAAATCTAAAATGAGGAGAAAATGAATATGATTTTACTTCCAGACGGGGTGGGGTTTAGAGGAAGCCCCTTTAGTAAGAAGCTGAAGTGATACTGATTGCTGGAGTGGGTGATGGTAAAGCCTGCAGTCACGCACTGAAGACTGAGCTGTTCTCTAAAGGGACTCGATGAGGCCCACTCACCATATTTTGCCTACCACCCCTTCCCCCTCTTGTCTTTTCCCTCAGCCTTTCTCTCCCTCTGACCATCTGTAATCACAAAACGACAGGCTTGTTCACCACACCATGCACACGCACGCCGGGGGAGCTGACAGCATATATGACTTTGCAGTTTTAAACCTAATAAGAAAACAAGAAAACAGCCATCTCAGACCCTTATTTCACACTAATGAAGAAAATTACCACCACTTTTGACATCAAAATACACATTTTGCAGGTATTTGCATTAAATAGTCATCCTCTCCCTGGAAAATTGACCTGAAGTATTGATGACTCATCTTCTCCACAGGGGTGTATACCATTTTTTGTCCATTGGGGCGTGTAAAAACGCTCTCTGGAATGAGAATGTGCTCTCCACCTTAATTATAAATAAAAAAGCACTTGCTACTGATCTAATGCTGAAACAGACCCGTTTCCTCCTACTTCCCGCAAAGCCCTCACAGTCATCAATGTCCACCGTCCTATCTGCATGGATTAACCACAGTGCAACATGGGTTGCAGAGAGAAAATGGCTAGATTACTCAGTCAAATCTGTAGAACCTCAGCAGAGAGAGAACCACTGAGCATGTTTAAGAAGAGAGGATGAAATATTAATGGGGTATCCCTGCAGCTCTCTCCCATAATGCCCTCAAACACCATATGCACATGCTGACAGTAATCAAAACATCCCTGTAAGGACACTTGATCACATGCCTGTGATTTAAAATGTGCATAGATTGTTTTTTTTATATTCCGTGATTGAATTTTGATGCTGAGGCTAGAGGATGATGAGCAGACCGCGGCCAAGCTGGATTCCCAGTCGGAGCCTTTAAGCGATGCACTTAGCACCAGAGGTTTCAGTAAACCATTATGACCGTATGGAAACATCACCGATGTAACTCCACTTAGACATGGGCATTAACAGAGATTTGATGAATATGCATAACAGCGGAAAGAGCTAGATGATATAGATCCTTAAAGAGGCCACTTAATACTTTTTCCTTCATAATGATTTTTTCGGTGAACTTTTCCGAAACATTTCACCCAAAAATGAAAATTCTGTCATCCTGTCACCCTCTTGTCATCCCAAACCCATAAGACCTTCAACTTTAGAATACAAATTATATTTTTGATGAGAGCTTTCTGAGCCTGCATAGACAGCAATGTACCTTTATGGTAATAATACGCAATCTTTATAAAGTAAATAAGGTAGAAAAGTGCTTTCCAATGTACCACATCAACGACATTGCAGTATTACGAATTATGGATTTGACAGTTCGTGACTGCAACACAGGGAGGTTTTCACTTGGACATCTCCGGGCGGGAAACGTGTTGTGTCGTTGACTCATAGTGTTAAAGTTAATGAGGAGGGCTGCCGACTGTCCCTGGATGACTCTGCGTCCTAGAAATGGCTAACGGTGCATCAGCAGTATGGCCCCCTACAGCGGTCACACACAGCTCGCGCTCAGAGGACAAACACCACCAGACGACAACAGCTTTTTGCTTTTCGACTAAGCGGGCGAGCATTGGAATCTCCACTGAAAACAGCATAATTACACTGTTGTTAACAACTCTGTTGACAGTTCAAGCATCCTGTACGTTCACTGTTAGGCAGACTCAAGTAGACTTCTAGAAATAATAAATGGCTGTTTTTTGTGAAAGTTCTGTTGCAGTGATATATCTACTGTAAATATAGACATTCTTGGGAACATCATGCTGGCCAGCTTCCAGTGACCTTAAAATATTCTTGGTGCAACAATGTGCTTGGCAGTTTGGGTTACAGTGAGTGACATCTTGTCAAGTCCACTGAAAACAGCTATAGGCCATAGAAACTTTACATTTAAGGAATAGTTCACTCAAAGTTTTGTCATTATTTGCATGACTAGTCCTCACCAATTTCATACATTTCATGGAATGCAAAAGGAGAAATCCTGGATGCTGTTTTCCCAGCAAGTGCAAACTGGTGATGAATTCATATGAATTGTACAAACTCATTTGAATGTTTTCATACAATAATAGGTTTAGGAGTGGATCTTCATGCTTAGTCGTTTCTAAAACAACACAAACCATCCTATTTTGCCAAATATCTGCCAATTTTTTTTTTGTTTTTCTCATGAGATGGGTTGTATTTTACATGCAATTATAATAAACGAGGACTGAAGTGTTCAAGCTGCAAAAAGGACACAAATCACTACAAAAATATGCACCATCTTCCGAGTCTTTTGAAGCCATGAGATAATTCTCTATGAGAAACAGCTGAGATTTAAAAGGGATAGTTCACCCAAAAATGCAAATTCTGTCATTATTTACTCACCCTCGTGTCGTTCCAAACCTGTAAGATCTTTGTTCATCTTTGTAACACAAATTAAGATATTTTTAATGAAATCTGAGCTTTCTGATGCATCATGGTACTCACGTAAATATGTGTCTAATGGTGTGTACACCCCAAAAGCAAATTTAAATATTTGTGTGAGTAAAATACAAAATCAATGCAATGATGCAAATTCGCATCGGGCAATGCAAATTACGCGAATTGGATTGCTTAACCGCGTTAAGCGAATTTTCCGCTCAAATTAAAAATTTTAAACTTGCGCGTAAAATGCTATATCATGCATTCGTTGAAATCGTGTCTTCCACGCAAGTTTAAAAATTTCAATTTGAGCAGAAAATGACGTGACGTGGTCATGCAAGAGGTCACAAAATTCCACAATTATTTTATTTGCGCGAGTGCCACGAAAAACATCACGCAATCTAGTGGGACAACACAAGAATATTTGCTTCGCGTTTGGTGTGCACACAGCATAAGACTGACACAGAAGAGAAGAAATTGTTGAATAAAGTTATTTTTGTTTTCTTTGCACACAAAGTAATCTTGTAGCTTTGTAATATTACGGTTGAAACACTGATGTCATGTGGACTATTTTAATGGTGTCCTTACTACCTTTATGAGCCTTGAACATGATAGTTGCGTTGCTGTCTATCGAGGGTCAGAAAGCTCTTGGATTTCATCAAAAATGTATTAATTTGTGTTCTGAAGATGACTGAAGGTCTTATGGGTTTGGAACGACATGAGGGTGAGTAATTAATGACAGAATTTTCATTTTTGGGTGAACTATCCCTTTAAGTTGTTATTTACTGAAACCCAAAGCTTTTGTATGACTTCAGATTAGCTTAGAAACACTTTTTTTAAAATAGTTTTTGTTTGTTTTTTGAAGCTTGAAAGCTTCGGCCCCCATTTAGTGTAACTGCATAGAAATGAGCAGCCAGTAATTGTATTGTAAAGCTAATAAAATCAGAGGAAAGACATTCATACAGGTTTGGAACTAAATGAGGGTGAATATGTTATGACAGAACATTCTCTTTTCTCTGATATCAAAGATTTTTACACCAACCATTAATTCACAACACCACTTTCAACATACTTTTTTTTTTTTTGGAAAATCCTGTTTCGTGCTGAAATATGAATGCACCGCCAGAACTTCCCAGGGTTTTCATTTTAAACCCTGCACACAAAAGCTGCATCTGGAGGTGTGTGCTGCTGTCAGCATCACTACAACCATCTGGAGCTCAACCTACTTTAGTTAAAACACATTCTCACATAAACATGTGCAACCTCACATGTAGGGCTTCTAGGTGCAGAGCTTCCCCCAAACAACAGCACTGTGTGACAAAAAGCCTCCAAGAATAAAATACAACATCACAGGAAAAAACAATCGGGTGAGCAAGTAATGACAAAATTTTCATTTCTGACATTTTTAGTTGAACTAACGTCATCCCTTTTATTTCGAGACACTATGGCGGCTCCTACATCACTCTACTAAACTGTTTACAATGAGGCCTTTACACAGAAGTGTTTCAGGTCAAGAGAAATCTTAAGTGGCCCTTAGAGAGATTATCTTAAGGGAGAACTAGTGCTGTGTTGACGCACAGGGGTGTGCGTCCTCTCTCCCTCTCACAAACACCCATCAGTACATGACTCAGCATCATAAGACATTACCGGGAGTTGCTGAGGTCCTTACGGGAGAGTTTTCTGTTTTTATGATGTGCTTACAATAGGTTTCAACACGAACTCTCCTGCAATGCAGGATATAAAACCACAGCAGTATGAAAGTGCTTTGTAACATATGTTCTATTATAGATACGCTACAGTATGTTCTTGAACACAAAGGTATTATGAAAGTAGCATTCTGGAAATTCAGGAATAAAATTACAATTTAAAATGGACAGATTTACTCAAACTTAAATATTAAAGAACAATAAAAATTATAATGTTTATGTTATGGTGCATATATTTAGCAAAACACACCTCTCTAGAACTCATTTTTCTAGCTGACTAACGAGTTTATGGTCACCGAAAAGGTTTCTTCTGAGGTAAATGTTGAGGTTACGTGACATTGTTTACAAGCTGTTATAATGACGTATTTCCGCGGTTGAAACACTGAATGAGCGATTGCATGAGAGAGAATACGGATTTCGGTAAATTGTGCTCTATTTTAACATACCTTCGGATGTTTACTCATGTATTTCATGCTAAAACTATTATTAAAGCAGAAGAGACGATCAGTTCACTTTCATTTCGCGCTGCCGCTTCTCCTGGACTGAGGCTCTACAGCGAACTGTCACTCCACATTAAACAGCGCCAAAACGGCATTTATTGTTTGAATACGATATAAAACAGACAGAATTTGAAATCTGAGCCTTCGTTTCATATCTAAGTAACAAAACACAAAGCTCTATGCGATGGGAGGCACGTTCAAATCTTCCGTTCGATAAATGAAAACAGACTAGGCTAATCGATTCTTGGGATTTAGGAATCGATATCATTGTAAAAATGAGAATAGATTAAAATCGAGAAATCGATATTTTTTTCCACAGCCTTATTATTTATTATATTCTTTAAATATAAAGTTGCCAGTACCACTGATAGCTTATTAATTTATGTAAGTTTGCTCTTCTGAAGTCAATGCTTTCTTGGTCAGTATCTTGCTTTGGCCAAGCAAATATCTATTAGAAATATGCTTTTAAAGCAAGCCAGCAAATGTACATACATTAGTATTAGCCAAGTAACTCCAGGTTTACTAAAGTGCTCCTATACCTATCCTTTCTCTCCTTATTGCAGTGGCAGCAGTTCTTATAGATGCATCCTTGGCTTTGGTTGGCCATTCCCCATCTTCTTACGATGAAAAATGACCCACAACTTTAGCATTAGAGTACAGAGAGACCTAAACAATATGTTCAGGTTCTACAGAACAAGAAAAAGTAAGCAAGCATTAAGTCTCTCTGAATATCCACAAACACATACACACTGCCAAACCTCCTCTGATCCGGTACTTTATGATCTCTCTCATTTTCTCCTCCATCCCCCCAGGCCGCTATAACATAATACAGTGTACTGTACAGTAAGTAAAGCCTGTGCCCAGAGGAACCCTATGGCGATGCCATGCCATCTGCGAACCTGGCACCAGCTGCCTCTGCTGGCCAACAACCACGATAATTAACACAGACACCTCGCTCCGTTACAGTTCTTGTACTCCTCACCTTGCATTCATACCTAACGCACATCAGAAAGACTTCCAGACTGACAGATCTGGCAGATGAAAAGCCGCCCTTAATATTTCTTTCCTTTTTAAGCGTTTGGCTCCTGGGACAGCGATAAGAACGTTTCCTTGAGTTGATGAATGTAATACAACCCCTATCTGGACTCTCCAGAGTCAGCCAGGCAAAGAGAGAGAGGAATACAGAGAAAGTCTTGATTTCATTTTAATACAGCCTCTTCTAATTGGACATCAAGGTTGAGAAGTTCATTGACTGTCGCTGTCGGTTGTAATGAGAGAACAAAAGGTCAGTGAGCGTTATAGAGACACGATTCACATAATTTCCCCAAGCCTTATGATGAAAAGAATACTCTAGCATTTTTATTTAAAACGTAATAAATAATACCAAGTACACCATTAAAGGGACAGTTCACCCAAAAAATGAAAATTCTGTCATCAATTACTCACCCTCATGTCGTTCCAATCCCGTAAAACCGTTGTTCATCTTGGGAACACAAATCAAGCTATTTTTGATGAAATCCGAGAACTTTCAGGCCCTGCTTAGACAACAACTCAACAACCACTACTACCACTTCAAACAATAAAACTGAGCAGGTCATATGGGTTTTCGAAAAAGATATTTTTTACAGTTTGTAACGTATCTATCCTTCAATGTAAACAGTCTGCAAAGTTGTTAATCAAAAAAGTGCATTATACACAGATATTCTCTGTCAAAAGAAAGAGTCTATTCAGATTCGCCTTAACGAGCCGTTATATTTTCAAATCTTCTGCCTGTTACTGATCTACGTCACTGGGTAACATATTAGCATAATCCCCCGCCTGCCCGTGAAATAGAAACAGTCTGACCTGCCCACAGTATGTTTACATTAGGCTACTTTAATTAGACTACTTTAACACTGTTGCCATGGGTTGTTTTTGATGTCCGCGGGTTGAAGCGACCCCAATAACATCATATTTAGCCCGTGAAATGCAAATTTACCAGGGGAACCCTGACAAAAAAACATGCATCTTATCCCCTGGAATGCTATATACGTATTGTTTCATTAGTTACTCACATTAGCACTCGGCTAACGAATTTACCATTACTGTCTTGTTAAGTGTTTACAGTTTAGCAGCTAAACTTCAGCTGTGGGCACGAATTCACTTGCAAAAGTGTTAAACAAAATGTTTTTGTGTCATTATTTTAAGAACGGATTGGAGCACGATATTGTTTTATGTAAAGGTGCAATTGGTACTCCAAACAAGCCCAATCGTGTTTTGAAGGGGAGTCCGCCGTTAAAAATCGAGTTCTGGGGTGTAAAAACACGCTTTTTGTTGGGGTTCCCCTTGGCAAAACAGATAGTAGCGCTCGCTAACTTGCTCAAGTACTCCTCTTTGTGCCAGTCACAACAGGCTTGGACAACTGACCAATCACAGCGGAGTAGGCTTATGGAAGGGAGGGGTTTACAACAGCGTTGCCAGGCTTTCACAAAAAAACCTGCCCAATTGCTACTCAAAACTAGCCTTAAACTAGCCCAATCATGTTTCGAGGGGGGTCCCCTGTTAAAAATTGTGTTCTGGGGTGTAAAATACACGCTTTTTGTTGAGGTTCTCCTGGTAAATTTGCATTCCAGGGGCTAAATATGATGTAATTCGGGTCACTTCAACACGCAACATCAAAAACAATCGTGTACTTGGCAACACAGATGGTAGCGCTTACTAACTTGCTTAAGTACTCCTCTCTGTACCAATCACAACAGGCTTGGACAGCTGACCAATCAAAGCAGAGTAGGCTTATGGAAGGGAGGGGTTTACAGCAGGATTGCCAGGTTTTCCCAACAAATCCCGCCCAATTGCTACTCAAAACTAGCCAAAAAAGTAGCCTAATCGAGTTAATAATTGCGTTCTGGAGTTCTTTAGTTCCTAATTTCAGGGGCTTAATATCACATTTTTGGGGCCAATTCAACTAGCTAACATCAAAAACAACACGCAGCAACAGTGTTAAGCAGTCCAATTCCATGGGAAAACCGTGGACTTGGCAACACTGGTTTACAGACATTTTGCTCAGAACTGCTTGAACGAAATCATGGACAAATGACTTTGTATAAATGAATATTCTGTGAAAATTACAGTGTTTTCTGACCTTAAATGCATTTAAACCTGTTGAAGGAGACTCAATATTAGGACACTTTAAAAACAGACATATGACCTGCTCATTAATAGTTATTTCTCAAGTTAAATAATTAAAATAAATATCGTTTAAACATCCACCTGGAATTTTTTGTATAAGTGATATGAAAACTCAGCTTTGCTATGAATGGAATAAATTATGTTTTATTATAAATAATTTATTGCATATAATTAATGATTGTATTAAAATAGATTATAATTGCATTTTATATTACCATTTTTACTGTATTTATGATCATAAAATCCAGTCTTTGTGAGCACAAGAGATTTCTTTTAAAAAACAAAATATTACTGAACCCAAACCTGAAATAAAAAAAGTAAACTCTAATTATCTCATGCAATTTTGCATTTCAAGAAAATGTATCTTGTTTAAAAACCCTTAGATATTTTTACTGGAAAACACAATAAAATACAAACTGAATGAAAACGTGTCGAAACACGAGCTTGACAAAAGCACAACAGCTGGGATTGTGAGTAATAATAAAATAAAAGCGTATCCAAACAGCTTCGTTCTGTTTGTATTAGCATTACTGTGCAAGCTATCTCTGATAATACAGCTTGAAATGTGCTAAAATTACATAGTGTTGATTTTATGCCGCAGTGACTTCACAAGCTCTCAGTTTCAGCACTCATATCTGGCACTGCCTCGAAATGAATGGTGGAATTTGACAGAATGCAATATAAATCCCGACACATTAAACAAACTCACACTCTTCCCACCATAAATTACTGTAGAACATGCTAGTCTAAATGAATATTGTTCAGCTGTAGTCAGTAGATGATAGAAACTAATTGCTATATATGATACAACAGCTAGTCTATCGATGTGTGTGCTCAAAAGAGTTTTTCTACATCTTGCGTAACTGCACTACCAAAAAAAAAAGAAAGAAAAAAAAAAGAAGTTGTTTCAAACAAATGTAGGTATAACCCACTTAAAAAAGGCTGTCCTGTGCTCTTGGGAATGCATGACTTAGTTGTGATATTATGAATAAGAATGGCAAATAAACCATTCATCTTGCTGTTCAGACAGATTTAGGTAATTTACTTGTTCATCGTGTAAACAACACAAAAGTTTTCGCCTATAGTTTCTTCCAAGCTCTCAAAATATCTCTCTGCTCAGCCGTTTTATGTTTTGATATCTTCCTCTTTCAGTTGAGCTTCAGACATAGCATATTGTATGGTATCTTGGTCCTGTCAGGACTGACTTATGACACCTTGCTGAGCCAAGACTCGGTGTGTTCACTAGAGACGACTCAGCAGGCTTTGTAAAAAGAGTGCTGCAGAAGTTGCAGCGGCTGGCTGAAGTTGAACAATACAGATGGAAGGCCTGGCCTTGTCAGAGCAAACCCAGTTTAGAAGGCCCTTACCTCACACACACACACACACACACACACACACACAGAAGCATTATTTAGATTCACAGATCACACAGTAGGCTATTCTACTGGCTCTCTCACTTCCATCACCCCTTACTTGGCAACCCACACCATCCTAGTACAATCGCTGAGGCCAGAGACAGCACACAAGCTACTTGTCACGTGACTGTTGGAAACAGAACGCCATGTAGGCACAATACAGCAAGCAGTTTTTGTATTTGAAATCAATTGTTTTGGATCAAGGATAGTACTGTGACAAGCTCACAATCTCACGTCTCTATGTAAAAGAACCTACAGCTGACAAAAACTGGATAAAACACGAAACTCCGTCTGCATCCTACATGCATTTTAACCCCCTTTGGAGGCCCTAAATACTGTCCACTCTTAAAAATAAAGGTTCTTCACGATGCCATAGAAGAGCCTTTTTTGTCTAAATGGTTCCATAAAGAACCTTTAACATCTGAAGAACTTTTCTGTTTCACAAAAGGTTCTTTGTAGCGAAAGAAGGTTCTTCAGATTATAAAAAGGTAAGAAAGACATGGTTCTTTAAAGAACCTTTGACTGAATGGTTCTTTATAGAAGCTAAATGGTTCTTCTATGGCATCGCTGTGAAGAACCTTTTAAAGAACCTTTATTTTTAAGAGTGTATGTGATTATAAAATGCATCTTTATATAAGCTTTCTATATATTTCCTGCTCACCCTCATTATCATGATTGCAGGAGGACAAACAAAGGAAGGTGGCTGTGGGGGGCATTCAAACAAATGGAAATTTTGCAACGGTGGCCGCTCTGGTGAAATGTACCATTCTCTCTTTCACGCTTTAATGCTTTCCCCAGAGGGCCTGGAGTGTTTGCCACATTTGTGACATTTAAGCCTAACCTCAAATCGACCACCATGCGAGACCACCAGAGACATCAAGGGCCATGAACACCAGGCATCACAACCATCCAGATCAAGCAGATGTGCATGAGTATTAACCAATATTTTTCCAATGAGCAAACGCAGTTGGCATCTGTGATCTGTCTTATGTTATCCCCTGTTTATCGACAACTAAACTAACAGAGTTTACATCAAATGGCATTTGGGAAACAATACACACTGGTCTATAATTACAGAGGGTTTGTAATTTGTGGCCCTGGAGCACGAAACTAGTCGTAAGTAGCACGGGTATATTTGTAGCAATAGCCAACAGACTTTTATGCCAAAAATCATTAGGATATTAAGATCATATTCCATGGAGATATTTTGTAAATTTGCTACCGTAGATATCAAAACATAATTTTTCATTAGTAATATTCATTACTAAGAACTTCCCATACATTCCCATAAGCTTCGATTGTAAAGCTGCTGAAACGTTTCTACATAAAGACTACAAATACCACAATGATGAGTTTGTGTGCATGAGGAATCTAAGATTTGTTATAAAACACGAAGGTTAATTTCAAAAATTTCTATCCACACAAACATAAGCTTGTTTACACAGCTTTTAGCTTTTATGACAGAGGTTTGATTTTCAGTCATTTATGTTGTAAAACAAAGCATTAAAGTCTGGCCGAGTCATGTTAACACCACATTATTTTTCTCAAAATAATTCTTTACCACATATTGTCCTATGCTAGCAAACTATGCATCAATGGAAAGCTTATTTATTCAGCTTTCAAATGTATAATGTACAACGTATAAATCTCAGTTTCAAAAAATGGACCTTTATGACTGCTTTTGTGGTCCAGGGTAAGTAGACTGTAAAGGCAATATAAGCTTGGAGAACACATAGCCATTATAAAATTATACTCACTAGACCATGATTTAGAAGCCATGTCTTGCTTTTGTTTGCGTCGAGTTTAAAATTCACACAAGCTTCGATTTCGATTTTGATTTTAACGCGCTGATTTAAAAACAACTTGTTGACACGTTTCTACCTAAACACTACAAATACCACAATGATATGAGTTCATGTGCACGACGAATCGAACATTTGTTGTAGTCTTTATATAAAACACAACGGTTGGGAGGGAATTTAAAAATTGTATATCTTCACTAATAAAACCATGTTTACAAAGACTAGCTTTTATATCGGAGCTGTGACGTTCAGTAATGTATGTTGTGGAACAAAGCCTGTCAAGTCTCTTCGAGTAACACGTTATTTTTCCTCAAAAACTAAAACCTGCTTTTGCAAAAACAAACAAGTAAATTCCCGATGGAATCCGTCCTGAACGCGCTTATATTCTCTTCCGGGTTTACTACAAACTAAACTAGCTTTATTGTTGCTAGTGTTTGAGTAGTTATCCTTGGTTGAATATTAAATCTTTACCTCACTTCACCTAGAACTTAAAAGGAAAGTGAAAAATGAATACAAGGGATTAGCTTTCTACTAATGGGCTACTATTAAAATAGTAGTTCGCATGTTCTCTCAAATAATCACAACGTGACATTAAATGAACTTGAATTATTATGACACTAGCTGAATCACACTGGCTCAGGAACAATAAAGGCCAAACTGGTCGTTTAGCAAAAACGAGTTGGTTGATTGTTTTCAGTGTTGTTTTTATAAAAACACAATGGTTTTCTTGCTGTGGAATTAGTTGGTATTTATATTTGTAAATATATTAAGCCCTTTCTTAGGCACCATGGCCCTCTTTGTAGCCTCTAACACCTTCTTCACCTTATCGGTAGCATCTCAAAGTGGCTTCAGCCGTTCAGAACAATGGCAGCGGCTGTTTTCTCGGGATTCGAGAGGAGTCTCACCTGTCAGGCTGTCGTAGCATTCGATCTCGGTGCTCTCCACCGATCGCCGCTGCTCTTCTGTCAGCTTGGCCGCGGCTTGGTTGAGAAGGTTCACCTCGGATCCGGTGGTCCCGTCGACAACATGGATCCCTTTCAACTGCAGCAGCGCCCTGTGATATTTCCCAATTGCTTCCCGGAATTTCTTCTCCTTGTAGCATCGGTGCCCCTCCAGTTTGAAGTCGATCGCTTTCTGTATTTTCGCCTCCATCTCCATCTCCGCGCCGCCGACGCGATACCCTCCACCTCCGCCGCCGACGTCCCCACCCGCCGCCGCCGCCGCCAGACTCCGGCCCCCAGCCTCCGGATAGCTTTTCAGGCTCTTGATCGAGTGCTGCTTCGCTTCCATCTCGCTCAGGAAGCCATGC
>JAHKKF010494467.1:0-21051 GCA_019740295.1 Labeo calbasu | reverse complement strand
ATTCTTTTTCTTTCTTTCTTTCTTTCTTTCTTTCTTTCTTTCTTTCTTTCTTTCTTTCTTTCTGTGCATCCATCCATCCAACCTTCTGTCTGTCATTCGATCTCATTCTGTTGTTTTATCTATTGTTTCTATCATTTTTCTTTCTTTCTTTTTTCTTTCTTTCTGTTTCTATCTCTCCATCCATCCATCCATCCATCCATCTGTCATTCGATCTATTGTGTGTTCTGCCGTTTTATATATTGTATCTGTAATTTTGTCTTTATTTCTTTCTTTCACAGACCTGGACTGGTAATCAAATGGTTGTAATTGTAAACACAACAAAGGATGATCTGTAAACTCCTATAACTATTAGCTTTGATAACCTAAGCTTGCTGAAGTCACTGTAAATAAAGCGACTTCAGCAAAATTCATTGCAATTAATTAAAATTAAAATTCATTGCAGTTAATTTTTTCTTTAGGAATATTGGTAGCAGGAGCCATGAGAATGGAGGTGTGGCCTACAGGTGGGGAGACTCCTGACCTCATCTCTGTCCTCATGTCACCAGGGAAACCAAGCTTGCCAATGAGGGTGATGATGCATGCCAAGACAACAGCATGAGGGAACTCTAACCGACGTCAGTGAAAGCGAATCCAGGTATTCTGGCTGCCTGATTACAGTTAAGCCTTGCCCTCACAGAGCTCTCCTAAACTTTCTCCCTTTTCTTTATAGCTGTAAAATACCCTCTGAGTGCTACAAGATCTTGGTTGGCTTCGATCTGGATTTTTTGATTGGATTAATCTGTATATAATTTGCTTTATATAAAAACAATAGCAGTCTATGGTATGTCCTCATTTAAGTAAACGTGACAGTGTATTTCTTACCCTGACTTCATTAACGTCGTTGGAGTAGTTCACGGGCTGGCAGAGGTAGCTGTATCCGGCCGCTCTGGAACCCAGGAGCAGCTGCAGAGAAAAAACACATTATTTATTAATTAATTAATTTGCACTCAAGAAAAGGTAAATGCACACAAAAGTTTATTTTATTTTTTTTTGCATATAAGAATTCTACTTGCAAAACAAGCAACAGAGCAAGCAACACAACTGTCTGTGTTAGAAGTCAAATATGTCACAATTTGTTATAGAACCTGTAATCTAGTGCCAAAAGTCTGTGACCTGTCTGCAGTCTGTCTGTGGTACAATATTACACGTTGTGCTGAAATCACTGTATTACTATTTTTTTCACACAGCAGACACTTCAAGTATAAATAAAGCCAAAATTATGTTGCATAATATCAATCTGGGATTTTATATATATACGTGTATATATACACAGGTATATGTGTGTAATTAAATTTAATTTTAGTTAGCATAAATCTAAAAATATTTTTTAAATCTGAAAATACTTTTTCTAACAATTTTGCTTTTGCATTTAAAATTAATTTATCGGTATTTTTTGCAGTAGATATTTTTGCAAGCAACACATACACATCAGAACTAGCGTTGCAAAGGTATATTTCTGGAAAGTTTCCCAAAAAAAAATTCCGGAAAGATTCCATTTCTGGAATGTTTCTGAAATTTACTGGAAATTTTCCACCTTTTTGCAACCCTAATCAGAACAGTGATTTCAGTCTTTTACAGTGCAAAGTGGTAAAACCGTGCAAGTTAATGCACAATGCAGGTGATTTTTACAGTACATTCAACAATGTTGTAGTACCACTCTATTACGGATACTACCATTTGTCCCAATATATTTCCAAACTCTTCTTTGCTGAGGCCACTAATTGGTTCAAACGTACTGACATGAAGAAAATCAACAGACCTCTTTGCAGATGTAAAAGTTAAGCAGCACCATGCTGAAGTTGTACACAATCAGGGTTTTTCTGAGCTGAAAAGGCTCCCGGTTCTGCATGTAAAGAGGTCCGACCCAGAGGAAGAGCAGGTAGAGAACGCTGATCCCCAAGGTGGGGAGCGGAGATGACATCATCGGCCATTTCTCCACGCGTTTATCTGATGTTTAAATACACAAAACCCGATTCAATTCTGAATAATATTTATTATGGATATTATTTCATATACTTGAACTATAAAAAATACACATGTAAAGAAAAAATACATATGTAAAAAGATTCTCACCTGCTATGGTAAGGCTCCATTTATAAAACTCTGCAGAGTCATTCATAAAGTGAATGACTGTCTCCATGGCTCTAGTTCTAAGATGATTATCCTGTGAGGGAACAAACAGAATAGAAGCTTGTCTTAGTCTTTTCCTTGCTCAATATGAAAATAATTCCTTTAGAACAGTCGGTCCGACAATACAAAGATCATTTCACAAGACCTTAAATATTAGATTTTGATTGCTCATCACATTGTGCCACATAAATGTGCTGTAATAATATTCTCTTTCACAATAAATGAATGTAGGATGGAGTTAGCAGCACGATAAAAATTTGTCATTTTGTGTTTTTTTTTTTTTTTTTCCAGGTGATGCACCAAAATGTGAGCTCAACAACAGTGACGGATGTGTACATGTTACTGAGTGTCACTATTTTACATCAGCAAATTGCAACTAAACCATATTCCACACCTGAGTGGCAGGTAAGCAGAATTAATATAAGTCACAGTCCACCAGTGTCATTACATAATCAGCCTGTCTTCTGTGGCCCTGCTGACGCCCGTGCATTATTTAGCGGCCCTATCGTTTTGCACTGAGACAAACGGAAGGAAAACAGGACAGCAGTATACGGCCCGAATATGACACAAGCAAAGCAGGGAGAAAATAAGCTTTGCTAAAAATACTAACTGTAGGGGTCACATTAGGTTAAACTTGAGTGAAATCATAAGAGCTTTGAGGAAGAAAATACACAAATGAATGCTAATTATGCTTATTCATGTATGAAGTGTGCAAAATGTCTCAATATCATTGCATCAGACAGGACTTATCAAATCAAGTGTGTTTATCTGTGCTGAAATGCTGCAGGATCTTTTTCCTTTTCTGGTTTCGCTCAATGTCTTTGAATCAGATGGTGTTTAGGTTATTTTTAAGTGGAAGTCAGTTTTCCTTAGATTTTAACTGCAGATGTAATGTAATTCATCATATTGAATATGTCCTATTGACTACAAACAAACATAAAAGTCATACAATCTTCATTTTCAGTGTAGGGGAGACCGTTCTCACAAAGTCTCAGTAATATAAGCTTTTGAGTCAAAAGTCCAGCTGAACAAATATATGTGTGCTTAGTGTTTTATATGTGTGTTTATAGTTAAAAACTCTTAAATTAGGATTTTTAACAGATTTTTTTTAATGATTCAGTCATCCAAACTAAAATTCCAATATCATATTTTTGCTAAATCTAACAAGTGTACATACTAAAAACACTCCAGGATGCATTCAGGTAAGAGTTAACTATATAACAAAGGCATTTTAACTAAAGGTTAAACTGTGTTCTCAGGCCAAGAGTGTTGTTTAGGTTAGTTTAGGTGATCACATTTATTTTGAGGCAAGTTGTCATGTTTTATGTTGGTTTTTTTAATACAATTCATCAATTGAATTTCCTTTGACAAGAACGTTGGTTTGGTATTTTCACATTTTTGCTCTTTTAAGAATTGTTTTTTCGTTTCGTACTTGTTTTACAGCTAAAAAGTCAATAATTGGCTGTTTAATGGCAGTTTGTACCTCATATTTAATCGCTAAAAAGTCAATACTTGGCCGTTTAATGTCAGTTTGTACCCCATAGAGTGTGACAACATGCCCTACTATTGTATTAAATAAACCTTATTTCTGGGAAGTAACTATCACTAGCCCTGGTTTCCTCAATACACTCTCAGAAGAAAAAAGGTATAAAAGCTGTCACTGGGCTGTCACCCTTTCAAAAGGTACACATTTGTACCTTATTTGCCACTAAAGGGTGCATATATGTACTTTAAAGGTACATATTACTACCTTAACTGTACACATTTGTAATCTTCAAAAAGGTACCGCCCAAGTGACAGCTTTTGGGCCTTTTTTCTGAGTGTATGTTGACTTATAATTTAAACTCTGATACCTCTTAGTTTGATATTTTGTGTCTAATGCAATGACATTCACACAGTTTTGAGGCCACTTAAGATGTGCGAAGATTGCCTAGATGATTTTGCACTATAAAACGGAAGAGATGTAGATCTGTTAAAATAAACATGTCGCGCGCAGTGCAAAGTTCCTGTGCGTCCCCGCTGAAGACAAAAGCCTCCGTGCGCGTGTGTCAGCAGGTTTCACCAGCATTTGTCAGTCAGGCTTTAATTCCTTTTGATCTACGAGCTTAAAGTGTAAGTACAAATGCCCATCGACCCACATCTGAGGCCGCAGCACTCAGAGGGATGATCGCCATGAAGGTTATCACCACCAGATGCTCCAACTACAAGCTACTGAAGTCTAAACCTTTTCCAGAAACTAAGAAAACCATAAGTTGCAACTGTCCATCTGTAGCAAACAGTCAATTGATATGAGCAAACAAACTGAGCATATATGAAATTTAATGAAGAATAAAATAAATATGCACAGAATAAAGTCAAGGTTCTTTTTTATTTATTTATTTGCATGTATGCATTTGACACTTAAAAGTGCTTTAAAGCACACATTTACATTTGGTCAGTTCTTGCTTTCCATAGGAATCAAATGCATGACTTTGATGCTGCTATAACTATGCTCTACTGTTTATTAATATATTATTAATAAATAATACATCGTTTATTAATCTGAATGCATTAGGTTGCACCAGTAGAAGTTGTTTTAAGAGTCTGCATCAGGTAGAAATCGCTCCTTAAGGTAACCTGATCAAGAACCGTTAGTTTTCTCAGATAAATATATTCGGTTCTGGGTTCTTTAAAGCATTACAATTTTATGCATCTTTCAATTATTCTCCTATTACATCAAGTTCTAAAACTTTTATTTTAAACCTGCAGACAAACGCTTTCAACATGTGCTACTGAATGATTCCGTTAGGGAACATGACTAATCTCCGTTAAAGCGATTTAACTGGATCTGACATTTTACAGTAAAATGTAATTTGCATTGAAATGCATGCACATTTCAAAGACTAATAGGTCTAGATTGAAGTCTAGTACTGATGCAGAAAAATAGGCTACACTCTTGACACACAGAATCTTACCTTGCGAGCGTGTGCCTATGCCGACATCAGGTGCGGTGCAGCCCAGGTAAAATATGCTCGTAGATAAATATCTGGATTTAAATCTACAGTGTGCGTTTAAACACATCAACCCCGCAGGTTTGGCAATAATAACGCGAAGGCAAACAGAATGTAACTTATCGAGACTGGAGCATATGAGGCAAACGCATCTGATCAGAGTGTCTGACACTGACTGGACGCCGGTCTTTCCGGCATTGAGCATGCGCAGTCACGCCATGTGAGGCTCATGCCGGTGCGCTCGGATAACTCCTTTGTTTAGGCGTTAAAGCGTAAATCTTATCCGGCGGGTGTCAATAGATGCATTAGCAGCACTTATCTTAACATAAATTTTATCTGTTTGGGATTGAGACCCAGAAAAAAAAAATATTTCGGGTACATATTTGCTACCTTACTGCAAAGTTTCAATACAATACATGCTTTCATTCATGTTTGGTCAGTGTTATAGTTTATTATTTGTGCTCAGTTTGTATAAACATAATTGTTTTATAACTTGTTTTTATATTTTAGCTTATTTAGTTACTGTTATCTTTATATTTTAGCCTATTTAGTTATTATTTTGATGCATATTTTAAATGTCATTAACTTAATGCAAAGTTTTAATACAACACGTTTTATCCTGTTTTGATACATTTTGTATTCAATTTGTATAAATATAATTGTTTTCATGTTTTATAATTTTATATCTAAATTGTACTATAATATAGTTATTATTTAAAATTCATATTTTTTTCAACATCATTATAGTTTTACTTACTGCAATGTTTGAATAAAAAACAAGTTATATTCAGGTTTGATCAATATGCTACTTTGTATTCAATTTGTATAAATGAAAAGTTTATTTGCAAAAACTCAGTTTTTAACAATTTTCAAAAATGTGTTTTTTTCATTGTGCATTTCAGTTAATCTCAATCAAACTGCAGCTAACACAGTAAAAACATAACAATAAAAACATGATTTTTGAAATAAAAAATGTTTATGAAAATAAACTCTTCGAATATAACCGTTTTCATACTTAATTTCATATCTAATAATTATGTTGTTACAAAATTATTTCAAATACATTTTTATCGTCATTATAGTGTAACTTTCAGTTTTTAATAAAGTAAATTAATTACAAGGTTTTAATAAAATACACTGTTAGAAATCGCTGTAGATTTAGCAGCACAGTACTGTTAAAAACCTACATTACAATACCACATTTATATATTACAGTAAAATACTGTAATTTATATTGCATTCTGGGTAATTTTGACTTGGCGGGGATATTTTACAGTATATTTTAGTGTTCCTGTAACCTTGCTGTAGCCTGACTGTAATACGCCAGGCAATAATACAGGACTTAATAATTCATAATAATACATTATTATTACGTTACATTGCTGTAAAACAAATTACAGTAACTTGCTGGCAACCTTGTCAAAAAATACAGGAAAATTTTTAACAGTGTACATGTTTTATCCTGTTTTGATTGTTATATTATATTTTGTATTTAATTTGTATGTAATTATATAAAAATATAATTATTTTCATAATTTCATATCTAAAATTATTTATTATTATTTAGGATACATATTTTTCAAAATCATTATAGTGTGACGTACTTCCACGTTTTAATAAAAGACAAGTTATATTCAGATTTGATAATTACATTGCTTCGTATTCAGTTAGTATAAATATAATTATTTTCATATGTAATAATTTTTATACCTAATAATAATAATAATAATAATAATAGTAATATTAATAATTATAATAATACTTATTATTATTATTATTATTATTATTATTATTTCAGATACATTTTTAATGCCATTATAGTGTAGTTTTATTAAAATATGTTTATTAAATGTTTTATACAGGTTTGATCATTAGATTATATTATTTTGTACTTAATTTGTATAAACATAATATTTTTCATATTTAATATTTTGTTCATATTTAATATTTTCATATATAACAATTTAATATGATAACAAATAACTTAATTCTACATCATATTTTTACTTTGGCATACAGTGATGTTATTAATGTTATATTGCATAATTTATTTATTTTATATAATTTTCCTAAATTTGTATATATAAAATGGTTTACATATTTAACATTTACATATTTGACATATATTAATGTATTTAATATTATGCTCTTTATCATATTCTATACATCAGACATTTGCATGCAATGATTTCCATTAATGTGATATTGTATTATGTAATGTAATGATATTTTTTTCCACTGTCAGACCTAATTAATAAAATACCCAAATCGATATATACTGAGTAACCTGTTGCTGATATTTCATCCCACTGCGAAAACACAATGTAGACACAAGGTGGCAGCAAACCCTAGAAAACAGTTTCACAGATGTAAAAAGATGTAGGTTTTATTTTGAAACAATGTGCAAACGAAATTTCTAATCAGTTTCACAAATAATTACAAAGAAACGGTAAATAACACAATTAAACGCTAAAATTTAAAGTAAAAAAGATTTAAATAGTTTTTTCTTGTAAAACTTACTCGAATAATCTTTATTTACGAGTTTAAACCACGTGGTAGCTAATCTAAACAACAATCAAAAACATCAAAATATGTGTTTTTATGCGGACGTGTGAATCATTACTGTATAAGAACATCAAAAGCAAGATGAGTTGTGAACTTATGTGCATTGTGCAACAATATATATGCTCAGTTATGTTTGTAGTCACATGACCTCACCATGTTGCATGTGAGTCCTGTCATCTTAAAAATGTAGAAGTTATTTTTCATTTGTATTCCTATTTTGACTGTCCGATCAATAATGGGTCAAGAAAGAGATCTGGCGGTAGTCCCACTTCTCATTTTAGCTCTCAATAGCGCCCCCTTTATGACCGCCACGCACGCTCGACGCAGGAGTGCGTGTGTTCATGTTAAAATGAATTAAAGCAGAGTTATGAGGTGGTCGTCCGAGCGAGGTGTGAAATGAGAATGTGTGTGAGCTGAGGAGCCAGCAGGGTGAGGGCTAATTGCACGACGGCTAAGCTCTGTGATTCTGTGTTTTTAGCGGCTCACAGGTGTTCGCTTAGCAGCGGTTGGTCTGTGATCATTCACAGCGGGACGCGGCGCTGCAGGAGCAGATGTGCAGTGTTTGAGAGGAGCAGGAGCAGCAGGAGGTGATGAAGGAGTTCAGACTCACCTCACACATCATCTCACCTGTGTGTGACGTTGACAGCTGAACAACAGCAGTGCAACACAACACTTTACCGAACAAAACACTCCGCAGGTTTGCTTTCATGCACATACATTTGTCTGTCATTTTTCCACAGTACAGTTTTTGCTTCCTCACTTACTTTAATGTGACCCTGGACCACAAAACCAGTGGTAAAGGTCAATTTTGGGGGATTTTGAGATGTATACATTATCTGAAAGTTGAATAAATCAGCTTTCCATCGATGTATGGTTTATTAGCATGGGACAATATGTGGCAGAGATACAACTGTTTGAAAATCTGGAATCTGAGGGTGCAAAAAAATCAAAATATTGAGAAAATCGCCTAAAGCTGTCCAAATGCAGTTCTTAGCAATGCATATTACGAATCAGAAATAAAGTTTTGATATATTTACGGTAGGAAATTCACAAAAAATGTACTTAATGTCCTAATGATTTTTGGCCTAAAAGAAAGATAATTTTGACCCATACAATGTATTTTTGGCTGTTGCTTCAAATATACTCATACTGCTTAAAACTGGTTTTGTGGTCCAGGGTCATAGATTTGGACATAATTACAATATCTTTAAGAAGTTTGGGGTCATTTTGAAAGAAATCAGTCCTTTTATTCAGCCAGGATGCATTCAATTAATTAAAAGTGACAGTAAAGACATTTATAACTTCTGTTTCAAATAAATGCTGTTCTGGTGAACTTTCTGTTCATCAAGGAATCCTGGTCTCCACAGATATAAGCAATATTCAACTGTTTTCTGCCTTGATAATAGTAAGAAATGTTTCTTGAGCAGCATAGAAGAATGATTTCTGAAGGATCATGTGACACTGAAGACTGGAGCAATGATGAAAATTCAGCTTTACATCACAGGAATAAATTACATTTTCAAATATATTCCCATAGAAAACAGTTATTTGAAATTGTAATAATATTTCTTAATATTAGTGTTTTTACTGTGTTTTTATCAAGTAAAGGCAGCCTTGATGAGCATAAATATCTTCTTTCAAAACCATTTTACAAAAACATCATTTTTCCTTTTTGTTTTTTCTTTCTTTCTTTTTTTCTAAGATTCACTCAGTTAAGTGAATGAAATTGATTTCTGTTTGAGATTTTTAGGACATAAATTCAACATCTGTGCTTTCTGAGTCATCTCTTGCTCACTTTGAGATAGAATTGCATTCTGAGTCATAAATTCTTGAATAAAAGCTGCATGTGTTTATGTACAACAGTGGAAGGAAACATGTTGCAAATGATGTTTTTTTTTAAAAAATACAGTAAAAAAATGTGAAATATTTTTACAATTTAAAACAACTGTTTTCTGTTTGAGTATATTTAAAATGTAATTTATTCATGTGATTGCAAAACTGAATTTTTTTTAGCAGCAATTACTCCAGAAAAAAATGTTCAGTATCCCGTATTTCCTCAGAATGACCTGCATAGACATGCATGCCAAAATACACACCTGCTTGCTATTTTGTAGTGATTGTTACATGTGTAAAATTCATATTTTGTAACTTTATCCAGACATACACATGTCCAGACAGTACAGAGGGTATAGAGTCTTTACTGAATGTGAGTTGAGGTCTGCAGTCTGGTTCTCATTCGCAAACTGATTTCATTTTGTGTCGCTAAGGGCTTTTCACTCTCCGTTTTATAAAGCTTAACTGAGATCATCCAAACAAACCGAAGGGTTCTCACATTTCAGCTCATGGGAGTGTAATGCGTGGCTGTTGTTTTAAAGTGAGATGAAAAAGAGAGAAGGGCTGTTTTGATTATGCAGAGCAGAGGTGATGAGTCTCCTGAAAGCAATGTTGATTTGTTTAGTATGTGCACTCCATTAAATAGACGCTGTTCTGTTTGTATCCTGCTCCAGACTCACATGCTGAAGGGCTGCGGGTCATGACTGACACATGGAAATGGAAAGAACCCCTGGATGGCACAAGGGAAGAAAAGGAACACAGAGTGAGCGATAATGAGAGTTTCATTGTGAGAGAAGAACAGTCTGGTGATGTAAAGCAGTAGACGCTGGCTCTGTTTCAAGTTAACACAAAAACATGCGTCTACTGTATGTAAAACAAATACTTAAACGTCAAAAATGAAAATTCTGTTATTAATTACTTACCCTTGTGTGGTTCCAAACTTACAAGACCTTCGTTAAACTTCATGACACAAATTAAGATATTTTTTATGAATCCAAAAGCTTTCTGACCCTGCATAGACAGAAACGCAACTGACACGTTCAAGGCCCAGAAAGGTATTAAGGACATTGTTAAAATAGTCCATATGACATCAGTGGTTCAAAGACTGGCACAAGCTGTTATTTTTGTTTTCTTTGCACACAAGAAGTATTCTTGTAGCTTTGTAACATTACTAATGAACCACTGATGTCGCATGGACTATTTTAACCATGTCCTTGCTACCTTTCTGGGCCTTGAATGTGTCAGTTGCATTGCTGTCTCTGCAGGGTCAGAAAGCCAGGGTTGCCAGGTTTTCACAACAAAACCTGCCCAATTGCTACTCAAAACTAGCCCAGAACTGGCCCAACTGGTACTGGTACAGTTTGCATTCCAGGAGCTAAATATAACGTTATTGAGGTTGCTTCAACCCCCAGACGTGAAAAACAACCCGTGGCAACAGTGTAAAAGTAGCCCATTTCCACGGGACAACTGCGGACTTGGCAACACTGCAGAAATTTCTTGGATTTCATCAAAAATATGTTCATTTGTTTTCTGTAGATGAACAAAGGTCTTACAGGTTTGGAATAACAGAAGGGTGAGTAATTAATTAAAAACAGATTTTTTTTGAGTGAACTATCCCTCTTAATTTTGTTGAGTTGTACTTGAAAGAAGTTTTTTTTTTTTAAAAAGATCAGTATTCTTATTGTAACTATTAAATGGTTTTTTTTTTATTATTATTATTAAAAAGTTGATTTTAATAAAAAATGTAATAAAATTAGAATGAAAATTTGTAATATTTCCTTGGCAACTAACTCTATAAGTACTTTAAAGTACTAAAATTACTCAAACTGAAATAAAAAATACCTTAAAAATTATAAAAATGAAAAAGTGCATAAAATTATAAATACTTAAAGTAAAATACAAAAAAAACTAAAAATATATTTGAAAAAAAAAGCTAAAATAATATTTAAATAATATTAAAATAACTTAAAAATTATGTAGACATTTAAACTTTATTAATTATGGCTTAATTAATTAATTTATTTTTTTGCATATTGGCAAGATAATTAGGGCTGCCCTCGACTAAACATTTTTCTGCTTGACTAGTAGTCATTCATTTTAAGTATTAGTCACACGTTTATTAATAAACCATAACAATCATAATAATGAGCCTTTAATTGCTTACATAGCATAATAAGCGCTCAAGTGCACGCAAAAAAGCTTTCCACAGCGCACCGGCAGATATAATAATTATGAATGTGTCTGGGAAAAACAGCAAGGAGGCTGCGTTAACATTTTAATAATATATTGATAAACTAGCGCTTTCTTTGTTTCTGCCTTAAGAGATGAAGTCGGCAGCACTGACTCGCCATCTCCGAAGTAGTGATGCGCCTTTATGCACGTCTCTAACGAATTACATAATCTGAGAATATATATATGTTTTGTATCTGAATTGGTTCATTTGAAAGTAGACATTTTACTCTCAATTGATAAGCTTTTCATGTCTGTAAGGCAAATATACACGGAGTTTATACTTTTTATTTTATTTTATATTACATCAAGGTGTATGCCATACTTCCAAGCATTCTTATTAGTTTTGCCAATAAACGTGCTACGTTTCTTATTAATTTGGTTACACCGTGTTTACTGATTTTTAGTTTTGTATACCTATTAAACAGATTATTGAATCTGTTTTGTGCAAATGAGACAAATTAATCTAGTCCAGGACTACAGTAACATCAAGTTTACACAGTGCACGTACACTCCTAAAAGTAAAGGTGCGATGCCAAAGAAGAACCATTTTTGGTTCCACAAAGAGCCATTCAGTCAAAGTGTCTCTTTCTTACCTTTTTATAATCTGATGAACCTTCTTTCACCACAAAGAACCTTTTGTGAAACAGAAAGGTTCTTTAGATGGTAAGGGTTCTTTATGGAACCATTTAGACAAAAAAGTATCTTCTGTGGCATCGTGAAGCACCTTTGTTTTTAAGAGTGTAACACCTCTGCACTTACTCCTGATTTCTCTCAACATGGCAGCAGGACAGCTGTCAGTCAGTAGATGGGAAAACAAAGTAACCATTGTTACTTATTTGAAAAAGTAACATATTTTCTAGTAAATTAAAAAGTAATGCGTTACATTACTAGTTGCTTGAAAAAAGTAATCTGATTACCTAACTCACATTGTATATTGCTTTACCCTCCAACACCTTTTTTTAATGTACAAAAGACAGTTTTTTGATTTACAAGACATTAATTGATGGACTGGAGTCGTGTGGATTACTTGTGATGTTTTTATCAGCTGTTTGGACCATTCACTACAGAGGATCCATTGGTGAGCAAGTGATGGAATGCTGAACTTCTCCAAATCTGTTCCCATGAAGAAACAAACTCATCTACATCTTGGATGACCTGACGGTGAGTACATTTTTCATCAAATTGTCATTTCTGGGTGTACTGTTTTCTAAAATACTTCATTACATATGCAGTGTATATAAGACGAGTACATAAAAAATGCACTACATAATAGTAATGTCCCAACTGTGTGTGTGTATGTGTGTGACTAAATCCGTGCGGTGAGATTTGGATTGAGTGTGTTGTGCCTACAAAAGTGACGAAGTCATGTGTGCATGTGAAGTTTAACTCAGTCAAGATGTGAATGGTTCTCATTCTCACACTGTTAGGAAAGCACAGCACGCTGAGAGACGCTCACACGTGACAGCATGTATCACTTGTAATCTCATGCTTTGTTATACCTGGGTGAGTGTGAGACTGTGAGTGTCTGTGAGAGAGAAAGAAAGACAAACATGTAGCATGAACATGAAGCTGTGATACAAGGGTACTTGCCCAGTGTCATAGTTTCTACTGTGCATTGTGTATTTTAACCTAGGTGTGAAAGCATGTATGCATGTTTATATCCACAGTGGCGTTCTGATTGAAAGAAGACAATGTGGCTTACAGCACATTGTTATTTCAGCTGGAACGAGAGCTCCTTTTTCCGAAGGTTTTTATCGGTTGTAAAAGCACATTAGTGTGTGTAAGAAAGCGAGTGTGCTGAATATGGGTCAGAAAAAGGGTGCTGCCGGTGTCGCACACATGCAGCAAAACCGCTTGAGTCCTTAAATGAACTCTGAAAAAGACACACCCTCAGACACAGGCTGGAACATGTGGACGAGAGACACACTATTTATCCCGTCTGTGTCTCTCTAATTTTTTTCTTTTTTTTTTCTTTCTATCCAACACTCAGTTTCTATTGCAGTTGCTTTATTAGCTTGAGGGAAAAAAAATTTGTTTGTGTTGCCAGAGCGTTTACAGCTTAGCTGTGTACAATGAGAAGTGGAACAAAATAAGTTGAAAACAAATAGTTTAAAAAAAGCAGTAGTACAAATGCAGCACGCAAGTAATACAGTAATAGTAAAAAGTCAATATATTGAAAAATAAACGCTTAGTAAAATAACAACAGTACTAATGCAGTAAACCAGAAATATTAGCAAACAAACAAAATAATGCAATAATAAAACAACCTAATATACTAAGAAAGTGATCATTAAAAGCATAAGTGTATTACAATAAGCAGTAGTCCAAATACATTACATGTACAGTAAAATAAAAATAAAAATATGTTAACCATTAAACCATTTCAGCAAGAGAAATGGAACAGATGCTAAAGTAAAATAAATGTAAAAATTGAAATAAGAATAGTGTGTAAATGGAGTAAGCTAAAAAGTAAAAATGTGAAATGCAAAATAATAACAGGGCAAATGCAGTAAACAAGTAATATTATAAAATAAACAAAAAACAGATAAAATATAAAACCAAATACACTAAGAAAGTAATCATTCAATCATAAAAAATAATAATAATACATATATTAAAATAAGCAATGTGCAGCAAATAAGTACAGTAATATTTAAAATATCTAAATATATTAAAACCTAACAATTGTAACATCAGAAATTGAATGGAATAAGTAACAAAGTAAAATAACAATGGTGTAAATAGGGTAGACTAAAATTAGAAAACAAAATTAGTAAAAAAAAAAACAAAAAAAAGTAAATGCTAAACAAAATAACAACAGTACAAATAAACATGTTATTTTATTTTGTTTGTTCACTAATATTACTTATGAAATATTAATTTACTAATATGAAAAAAATCATAAATATATTAAAATAAGGAAAAGTCCAAATGCAGCAAGCAAGTACAGTAAAATAAAAAATAAAAAATAACTTTTTTTTTACATAAGTAATGAAGCAGAATAAGTGAAACGAAGTAAAATGCTAAACAAAATAACAACAGTAGAAATAAACGTTATTTTATTTTGTATAATTGTTTAAAAATAAATAAATAAATAAAGAATAAAGAATCATAAATCATAAATATGTTAAAATAAGGAATAGTCCAAATGCAAACAAGTACAGCGCAAAAAAAAAAAAAAAAATTACGTAAGGAGTGGAACAGAATAAGTGAAACGAATGCAAATAAATTAAATAACATCAAATTAAAGAACAATGAGCAAGTGGAGTAAACTAAAATGAGAAAATGAATTAAATTCAAAATAAAATTGCAGTACAAATGCTGTAAACAAGTAATATACACGATAATACAATATATACACTAAGAAAGTAATTAAATTCATGTCAATATAATCCTTAGTTTTGAGTCCGAGTGTCTCTTTCTCTCTATGATTTTATCATGTTGTTCTTCCCAGTAATGTATTCCAGTCTGTGGTGGTCACGTGTCGTCTGGCCGCAACTTCGCCCTCGTCTTTGTAGCTCATTCTCAGAAACTAATTATTGTATTCATGAAAATAAGACCTGGCTGTAAAGGTCGTTGCTGTGTCGACAGGCGAGACTGCATAATCTAGAGGAGGCGTGTTGACCTTTTTGTTTCGTGTAAAGTGATCCAGCATGGAATAAGCACGGCCATCCACCGTGTATTGAGTTATCTTTCGATCATGGCCCAGTTTATCAAACGTCTGGCTAATCAGTCTAATGCGTCCTGAGGGAGAGTCGAACTCGTGTTGTTATGGAACAAACAGACACGACCCGTCCATCCCGACACCACAGCCCTCTGATTCTTCCTTGAATCCGCTTTTGTCAAAATAAGTAAACGTCTTGTAAAACATAATGTGCTCGGTCAGTTGTTCCTCTAGGATTTGCAGTGATTACGGTGGCCAAACGGTGGAAAGTTCGAGCAACACATGCTATCAGTTCTGTCGTTGGCTGCGCAGACGAGCACAGAACACTATTTAGCGTCCCGGCCTCAGAGGAGACAAGAAAGCAGTGAATTTATTGAAGAATTTACTGTATATTACTCTGCTGCCAAACAAATCTAATATAAACATGGGATTTCTTTCCCAGCTGTTTACCTTCACAGACATAACCGACTGTTTTTGTAACTCCTGAGTGTTTTTAACATAAACTTGTGTGTATTTGACCGTTTAAGCGCAATAAGACATGAAAGAGAGCTTAGTTTAGTACTCACATGCACTCAGAAAACCCTATATCAGAAGTATAAACTGCTATGGCTTTAAAATGCATGATTTCAGTGCCATAGACATGATAATCAAAAGCAAACAGATGTTTTTAGCAGAGTATCTGAGCTACGAGCTGGGTACAAGCCCGGGTGGCGGGAATAACAGCTCATTTGCATTTAAAGAGACATGCACGTAAACAGTGTGTTTCTGCTTCCACTCAAGACGGCATTTGCGAAATAATATAAATGAGCTGAACTTCACAGACACATTCTGGGAGCAACTGAGACTTATATTACATATTGTAAAAAGGAGCATAATTTAAAACGTGGAGAAACCAACTCATCAAGGCTTGTTGCCTAACGTTGTTGGTTGCGCTCGTTCCTTGCATATGGCAACCCTGTGTGAGAATTGAGTCTGTGAAGGGTGGGGTGGAAGAACGATAGATGCCAATAAAAAAAAAAGATAAAAACTTTGATGGAAAAAAGAAAGAGATGCTATTATTCACTGATTATCTTGGCTTCTCTTAAGCTCAGTGCTAGGTTGCTCTGAGAATCAGAGGTCAGTGCAGTCTTATACTACACATTTGGAAAGCAGTGCTTTTTTGCCATTGTTTTTTATTTTTTTTTATCTTGACGCAGAAAAAAATAAATCCTAATGCAATGGTGGCCTGCTTGGTATAAACGGATCCGAAAAGAGCTTTATGTAAAGGGCACCTCGTAAAATCTGTTTATGGTTGCTTGTAATAAATTTATTGTTCTGTTCTGGACATGATGTTTTGTGTGTGCGGTAGACGCTCTCGAACTGAGTTTTGTCGAGCCAGATCGAACAGTAAAATTAATTCTGTATTGTTTGTAAAAGCTCTGGAAGAAACCGAGTGCATTTCTCTCCAGTGCTCAGATGGTGTGTCCTTTTTCCCATAATGTACTCCAACAGCTAGCGGACTTCCAGCGTAAAACTGGAGCCAATCAGACCTGCCAGCATCCTTCGCCCAGAGACTAATATTTTGTTGGGAAAGTTTCCTGCTACTCAAGCCTTGTGGACTGTCATGGCTGGAGGGTCTATTTTGGAATAGTTAGTGAGTTACTCTTCTGTGTATGGTTACAAAAAGCAAAAACAATGGTGCATTGAGTTTAAATATGATTCAAAGTGAGTGATGCAGCACTTACTGGCAGAAAAGTCTAGCTAAAAACCAGCATAAGGTAGTCTGCTGGTCTTATTTGGCCTCCTTGCAGTGGTGTTCAACAGGTTTCGCCAGCTAACAAGTGACCAAACCATTAAAACCTAACCTGAACCAGACTGAAGTTCAGAAAACTGCCTTAGAGTCTTTTTCTAGCAGGGTTTACACAAACAAACTAACCGCCAAGTAATTTTGATGCATTTCTCTTTTTTTCATAGTTTGCTGCATGGAGACCCAACCTGAGGTGTCCAGAGAAACAGAAATGGTGCGTTTTCTTCCTTCTACACCAAAAACCCCCGAAAACTCCTACAGTCCTTCTCTGCTCTTTTGTGTCTTTAGGCATAAAGTCTGTATCCTCAAAGGCTTATTGAGAAATACGGATACTTCCACCTGCAAGCTGCAAAGCTTTGTGCTGGGACTCAGTATTTCCACTGAGGTTTTTTTGGTTAGTACCAATATAGAAGTTTAAACTCTGACTGAATTGAAAAGGGAAAGAAAATGTGATAGTGTATTTTGTTAAAACGTTAAGTCTAAAACAGTTGTAGAGATAAATTAACGTGTGTAAATGTAATGCTACCAACAAAAAAATAAATAAAAATAAAAATAATAAATAAAAATATTATAAATAAAATTATTTAATATTATTATTGATAATCGTTTATATATTATATATTGTTTATATTATATTCAGAATTATAACTACATATTATGCTTATAAATAAATAAAAAATAAAGAAAAAAAATTATAAATAAAATTATTTCTTTAATTATTTTTATTATTTGTATTATATTCAGGCTTATATCTACAAATTGCAATTTTTATTTATATTCAGAATTATAACTACATATTCACAATTTACATTAATATATTCAAAATTATAACTATGTATTAACATTTTGCAAACAGTCTAAAACAGTCATAGAGATAAATTAGCGCTTGTAAACAGAATTTTACCAACAAATAAAACTGCTTATAAATAAATAAATAAATAATAAAGAAAAAATATTATATATAAAATTTTTATTATTATTTATATTATATTCAGAGTTATCTACATACTGCAATTTATATTCAGAATTAAAACTACATATTCACAATTTATGTTTATATATTCAGACTTATAACTATATATTCAGATTTACTTCTATATATTCATGATTTACATTTATATATTAATATTTTAGTCTTTATATTCTAATTTATAAATAAATATTCTGATTTAACTATATATTCTGATTTACATTTCTGTATTTAGATTTTTAAAAATGTATTCCGATTTACTTATAAATGCACAAATTACATTCATCTATTTAAATTTATAAAAACATATTCTGATTTACTTATATATGTTCACAATTATATATTCAGATTTTATATAATATAATTTCCTGTGTGGCGCTTTATAGGATCTGACGGTTTATTATTGAAACTGAAAAATTAAGAGTATTAGTAAATGTTGTTTTTACAGTTAAAATGTGATTTTACAGTTGTCTTTTAAAATAAAATTATTATTAATGTTATGTGTTCTTATTTTACATTTTAATTTTACATGAAACATTGAAACAGTAAAATTAAATTTGTTTCATTATTATTTTAAATGCCCTATTTTTTTGTTCTACAGTGAAATATTACAACAGTAACATTTCTAATTTTGTTTAATATTTTTTATAATAATAATTTGAATAAAATAAATAATAAACACTCTTCTTAATATATTTAATTTTATTTTATTTTTACATTTTATTCCATTTAATTTTTTTCTAAGGAAAAAATGCAGTTAGCCTTTAGTTGGTATGTTAGGTTAAGCTAGGTTATTTTGTGTTAGGTGAGGTTAGGTTATGTTAGGTTAGGTTACTCTGATTTACATCTCATTAGCATTTCAGATGGGAGGGGCTTGGGTTCTTAGGGGGCGGAGTTGTGTATTATGACATGTTGGCTGACAGGCGGGCCGGCTAATCAGATCTTCTAGTATTCTAAAGGTTGTAATCCGCTGAACTCCGTCATTCTGTGTTAGAGGTAAGCCTCACAAAGCCACGTGCCAGTAACCCTGTGCACTCGCCCATAGCTCCCCTCACATCCAGGGTCAATGTCCACGTCAGTGCGGCTCACATTAGCGCCCGCTCATCGCCATGGCGATGCCAACAGGTGCTTCTAATGATGGGGGCAGCGCGGGAGGGATTTTATTGCCATGGTAACAAGCAACGACAGGAAAAAATGAACTCTTGACTTTGTCGAGTGACGTGAGACATCGTGTCTGTGCGTTGCAAAGATAAAGCGTTCTGAGAGACGATTCGTCTGTATGACACAAGCCAACAAATGCATTACAACGGCGGATGTTTATGTCAAAATGGATCGCTCACAAATTTGTTTAAATTAATTCGGAAATATAAACCAAGCAGCGTTTGAGAAAATTAATTGCCAATTGCTCATTGCTTTCTTTCGTACAACCAATACAGTAAGCATAAAGACAAATGACATCTTCATTAAAATGCTTCATAATTATTCCATTCTCTACACTGATTATAGTTATACAGTAGCTCCTGGAATTAAAGGTTTCTGCCTTTTTGTGATTTGTAGCACATTTTCCACCAAGTCAAAGCCTGTGCAAGCAGCGCTTCAGCCAGAACAGCTGAACGGAAGGAAAAAATCATATTTCTTACAGCCACAGAGTAAAAAGCCATGCTAAACAATATCTATGGCCTTAATATTCCGACGCTGAGCTGGAAATAAAATAGCAAAATTCATTTTGTAAGGACTGTTTGGTCATATGAGCTGAATTATACACACACTTAAAGAAGGAGATTCTTCTCATAATGTGACATCTGATTGGGAGATGTGGAGCAGCACAAAAACACATAGCAGGATATTACTGCAAAATTAATGTTTGTTTGACACAAAGTAAACAGGTTTAAAAGATTACAGGCCTGTCACAAAGTCACCCAGAAGTTGAATTGGACTCTAAGTTAAATTCAGTCAGAGAATTATGTGCCATGACACATTTGTAGATTTTGACACAATTTCAAAGTCTCCACCAGAGGCATTTCTTTTGAGGAGACAAAAAACGTAGTACAAAAATAAAACAACACCAGAATTACAAAATATAACATTCAGAAATCTATAAATCACACTTTTTTCTAAAGAAACCTTAGCCGGGTTTCCATCCAAAGTTGCGAAGTTACCTTAGGCGCAAAATTGGAACATCACATATAACATTTGCAAATAAGCACCGTTTCCAATAACTCAAAGAGAACAAAATCGTCACTTCCTGGTAAAATGGCACTATAAATCACTAAGAAAAGTAGGAACTGAGTATAATACATTTCATACTGTATATAATAAATTACTTGCACCTCAGAGCGAGCAGACAAAACACAATTAATGCGGCCGTTGCTTTCGAATGCCAGCTGTTTGGGAACACAGTCGTGTAAGACAGTTATGGAAGGAAATTATACAGAAATACTTTGACAGACTTTGCTCGGGTATTTCAGAATGACCTTAATGACCGTTTCTGTCTCCCATTATTCACATTAACCGTTATTTTGCACAAATCAAAAACTTTTTTGCAAATTAAGGGATTTTTATGTGACATTGGGTGTTTCCATCACTCGTTTCTGATGTGATTCTTCAAAATGTGCATAAAAACAGGGTGATGGAAACATAGCTACTGTCAAACAGCAACACCAGCAGGTAAATTTACAGCAGAAGTCTGCATCTCTCTCACCTCCCCTGAGCCCACTGAGTTTTAAAGGGGTCATCGGATGCCTATTTTCCACAAGTTGATATGATTCTTTAGGGTCTTAATGAAAAGTCTATAATATACTGTGGTTAAAAATTCTCAATGGTTGTGTAAAACAACACCCTT
>JAHKKF010494465.1:0-14498 GCA_019740295.1 Labeo calbasu | reverse complement strand
TGAACCCTTTCCAACAATGACTGTATGATTTTGAGATCCATCTTTTCACACTGAGGACAACTGAGGGACTCATATGCAACAGAAGGTTCAAACACTCACTGATGCTCCAGAAGGAAAGGGGGTGAAAACTTTTGAATAGAATAAAGATGTGTATATTTTATTTTATTTAGCTTAAATATCTTTTTTTTTCATTTAGTGCTGCCCTTCAGAAGCTACAGAAGATACTTACATGATACTTATATACACTCAGTTGTCCTCAGTGTCAAAAGGTTTGGTTTCATTGCTGGAAAAGGTTCAAATACACAAAAATGCTGAAAAAAACAAAGAATTTGCGGGGCCTGAAGGATTTTTCTGAAGAACAGCGGGCAGTTTAACAGCTGTGGAACATTCAGGTAACAACACAGTATTAAGAATCAAGTGTGTGTAAACTTTTGAAAATGGATATTTTTATAAATTCAGCTATTATTTTCTCTTCTGGACTATATGTACACATCTTATTCAGGTCAGTACTAAATACAAAATAACATACATTTTGTATGATCTCTTCTATTTTGGTAATATAAATTAACATTTTGCAGATTCTTCAAGGTATATGTAAACTTTTGACATAAACTGTAACTTAATTATTTTGTGTGCCATTAACTGCAATTATTCGATTTTACAGCCCTAATAAATACAAGTTTTTAGTCTTTAATTGTTGAATTTTCTGTTTTTCACTTTCCCCAGAAACAAAAATGTACACAGTAGAAAATCCACACGAACTCCACATTAGCTCTGAAAGAGCAATATAAAAGCAGTTTATTATTAAACTGTGTGGGTGCGACCTACAGCAAACACACACAGAAAGATTAGAGCTGTGCAGTGTGACAGGACTGTCGTCAGTGCTGATGAGTGGACACCACAGCAACTGTGTGTGTGTGTGTGGAACAGAGGGGTGATAATGACTTGATGGTCTGTCCTTTACTTCCCATCCTCAGAAAATCCATGAAATGGATGTATAATTAGATACACAGTGTGAGGATGTGTCAGTCCACTGACTGTTGGCTCCCTTTAAACCATTAATTAGTGTGGATTTAACATGGGATTTGTGAGCATAGAGGTCTGAAGTGCAATAACAAAACATAATGAGTTTTAGAAACATGTTCGAGTGTAAAAACAACTGCCATATGTTGTAATAAACAAAAACCAATTTATTAATATCATAACACCTGTGTAAAAGTGTTGAAGCTTTCTTAGCAGATCATAGGGATTTACCAGGTAACATGCACATAGCCACCTACATTAATCAATTAATTTGTTTTAGAACTGATTCAGTTACTAAATATCTGAAGCACAACAGCGACTGTTCACTTTTTATTCAGCTTTGTTTGTTTCCTTTTTTAAAATACTAATTATGTTGCTGTATCACTGTTTTAAAGAGAACGACATAAATTAATTAATTATTATTTTTTCATTTAGTTGGTTGGAGAGGTTTTCATTTGTCAGTAAACAAATTAAATTAACAAATTAAAAATAAAACTAAACAGAAAAAAGATTTCTGATAATGTCTCTTAATTTTTCCTAATTGAGTAAAAACATTTTTTGTTTCCGTATTTATTTTTACACACATTTACAGTAGATGTGTCATTATCTATTTTGTTACTACTCTAAAATCAATAACAAAATATCAATATCCAGAACACGAACACCAAAGGTCTATTAACAGCATAAATAGATTCTAAATGTCTCTGAGCTTGTTAGTACTACCTATCTATTCTGACCTTCAAATTATTTTACATTTTAATATAAGATTTTGTCAAGTCTTACAAATGTTTCAATCGAGTTAATGAAGATTAGATTCTCTGCTATTAATTTCCACGACTGTTATCTTTCTAAGATTGATTTCATTTTTAGAAAGGTCTGTATTAATGATGAAAGTGGAGTGGGCAGTCAGGGAATCCGTGACTAGAAAATAGTTACTGTGCACGACAAAGGTCAAAATAAATGAGGAAAAGTGTTGTGGGAAATAAAACGGCAATCCCAGACATCCTATCCAGATGGATTACAATTCTCTGAGGACTTCTGAGTAGTAATTACTTACTAAATAAAGCATTAAATAAAGCATTTTTTTTTACAGTTTGCATTTTCACACCAACAAAACAAAAGAATTTCTTAAAGACAAATGATTGATTCTCTAAGGAAAGAGTTATGGCGTTTATTGTGGTGAATGCCATGCCCTCACATTTTATTTTACACTGTTGAACGCACCGCTAGTACTATATGTGGATGCTGAAATGCACTTAGACACTCTGCACCGCAATTGAAGCATAATGACTCCAATCTTATATGGCTGCTGATAGAGATGTACACACTTAGGCTCTCATGGCCCCACAAGCTGTTAAAAGCATCCTTATGTTATTTTATTCTGACCTCAGTGTAACATGGTAAGTACAGTATCTCTAAACAGTACCGAGCTTTTATTTTAGGAACTGTTAAGATGAACAGTTGTATGTATTTTTTTTTATGCTACCCCTCTTTTCAGCTTCTGATTTGTAAATTCATTTGAAAATTCATTCAAATCATTTTTTCAGCTTAAATGGGTAAGGACCACATGAGCTGTCAAAAAAAAAAAAAAAAACTGCTACTTTTACCTGATTGAAATTAGAGTTGTTGGTATAACAGCAAAATTAGTTTAATTCAGCGATACTAAATAACCTTTTTTATTTCAATAAAACCAGTTAATTAGGATGTTAGCATTTTTAGCTTACCCTTTTTTTCAGTTTTGATTAACTAAATTAAATTAAATTTTGAATTAAATCAACTGAATTACTGTCTTTCTGCTTTCTAAAAGCTGTTTGGGATTAATTGTGATTATATTAAGTTTTAGAACTATATTTACTGTGAATAGGTTCATAAAATAGATTTTAATTTAACGAAAATGTCCTCTTCAAGTGAATGCATTTAACATCACTCTAACAACCGGTAGAAAAAAGGTTGTAAGTAAATATTCACAAAGCAATATTTTCTTTTGGTTTTAGTACAATGACAATATAAAACCTAATAATGTCTAATTAATACATGAAAATACTGTATTTTCATCTCAGCCTTGAAGGTGAATATGGCACGAACAATAAAAACCCAGGATTTTGAAAATGGAATGCATATGGGGTACTACACAGATCTAATTTTCAGGCCACTGTGTCACATTTATGATGGCCGTTTAATTTTTTTCCTTGCATCACTTGACAGATGATAGAGATCTGGGATGATCTTATTTGGGGCAGCGTGTGATCAGATCTTATAGTCTCACCTCTGCAAGTCTAGTTCCTCGGCTCATTTAAAGTGATTTAAAGGTCATATATTGTGCGTCGGAGGCCACTTTGGATTCGATTATCTCTGTGAAACTGTCACACATTGTTCGGATGTGGCACCTGGGTGATAATGCTTGGCTTGAGAATGTTTGACTGTTGCCAATCTCCAAAAATGTGCAAAACATGCATTGTTTGCAGAATTATGCTGTAAGTCAATGCATGTAAATCAGTGCAGGTTTGTTGTCTTCTCAGTTCATTTCAGCAATAGAAGAATTATTCAGCTTTACGCTAGTTTTTCTAGACAGTTCTCTCTCTCTCTCTCTCCATATATATATATTAAAATGAACACCATTTTTTAAGGGTATTTTTATTATTGTAGGTTAGTCATAGTAATTTATCTGAGTTGCAAAATGACTCCAATTAGCATTTCAATTTCAACTATTTTAGAGACAATGTAATAAGAAAAGATACACAAACTATACATTTCGATTACTTGAATTATCTAAACTAATGGACTATAGAAACAAGCCCGCAAAGCTTTGCAACTATCTGATTTTAAACACTTATCTAGTGTTCACATTGACTTATCTGATCTATGCATGCCTGATTTTGTGTATTGTTGTGTTATGAAATATGTCAGATTGCAGTTTTAAAGTATGTGCTGCTTTCATATCACTGCCATTTACCGCTGTCTCTTTCAGAAGTATAGCAAACCAAGTTAAAGCGATAGTTCACTCAAAAACGAAAATTCTGTTATTAATTACTCACCCACATCGTCCCAAATCCGTAAGACCTTCGTTCACCTTCGGAACTCAAATTAAGATATTTTTGATGAAATCCGAGAGCTATCTGACCCTGCACGGACAACAACACATCTACCACGTTCAAAGCCCAGAAAGGTAGTAAGGACATCGATAAAATAGTTCAGCTTTATTCCACAATTTCTTCTCTTCCATGTCAGTCTTCAATGCACGTTTACTAGAGTACTACAACAAATGTGTGTGGTGCTGCTGAAGCAGGAGCCGGCGTAATGACATAGAACCCATATGCACTGCTCCTTGTTTGCATGCAGAGGAAGGTGATGATGTGTTCCAAAGGTGCATAAAGGTCTTACGGGTTTGGAACGACATGAGGGTGAGTAATTAATGACAGAATTTTCATTTTTGGGTGAATTAACCCTTTAATTAACCCTGCACCATTCCATAAAAAATAAATAAATAATAATAGCCAATGTCATATTGCCAAGATTTCATGATGATTTCAGTACTGAGGTACAGCAGTAATGTATGAATGCATGTACAAAAGGACTATATGCTTGCAAAAAATATGTGCAGCTGTGTCTGTATGCACATTATGCCTCCGGTTCTGAAATGTTCTGAACATACCTGGCTACATGGTTAATGACAGGCGAGAAGTTGGTAGGCCCGTAGAGCTGGACAGACTTAAGACTCTGGTAATATGCTTCCATGACTCCTTCAATGCCATTGCAGTATGGATTCTGAGGGTTTCCATTCTGAAGGAAATGTGAAATCAAATGTTAAATGTAAAAATGTAAAAGTTCACATTTTAGAGGCATAAATAGATGTTTACATTATTTGAAAAAAAAAAAAAGTAAACTCCACTTTCAGGGTTGCCAGAGTGCTACGTGGTTGCTATGAAGTGTTCTGAGTGATTTTTAGTGTGTTGCTCTCTAGTTGTTGGGATGTTTTGGGTGGGTGCCAGGACATTGCTATGTGGTTATTATAATTTCTTATTCTTTTAAATGATTACTTTCTAGCTCAAGTCAAAAATACCCCCTAGTCTCTAGAATTCTTTGGTCTCTAGTCTACCAAAGTCTAGAGATTTTATTTTATTTTATTTTATTGATTTATTTATTTGCCAGTTTCATCATTCGCAAGTTTAAAATTTGTAAACATCTGAAACAATGTCTACAGTGGCATGCAAAAGTTTGGAAACCCCTTGTGGAATCTGTGAAAATGTGAATAATTTTAACAAAATAAGAGGGATCATACAAAATGCATGTTATTTTTTTATTTAGTACTGTCCTGAGTAAGCTGAAATTATTAAACCCTTGGTTCTTAATACTGTGTGGTTACCTGGATGATCTACGACTGTTTTTTTTTGTTTTGTGATGGTTGTTCATGAGTCCCTTGTTTGTTCTGAACAGTTAAACTGAGCACTGTTCCTCAGAAAAATCCTCCATGTCTTGCAGATTCTTTGCTTTTCCAGCATATTTTGCATATTTGACAATTGAGGAACTCAAACACAATTATTAAAAAAGGTTCAAACATTCGCTGATGCTCCAGAAGGAAACATGATGCATTAAAAGCTGGGGGTGAAAACTTTTGAACAGGAAGAAGATGTCTTATTTTATTGAAATAGAATTTTTTTTTTTCCATTTAGTATTGCCCTTCGGAAGCAACAGATAATACTTGCATGCTTCCTGGATGACAAATTAATTACAATTTTCCTTGATCTTCAAATTCAAAAAGTTTTAACCCCCCGGCTCTTAATGTATCGTGTTTCCTTCTGGAGCACAGGCTCAACCCTCAATTGTCCTCAGTGTGAAAAGATGGATCTCAAAACCATACAGTCACTGGTGGAAAGGGTTCAAATATGCACACGATGCTGGAAAACTGAAGAATCTGCAGGCCCTGGAGGATTTTTCTTAAGAACAGTGCTCAGTTTAACTGTTCAGAACAAACCAGGGACTCATGAACTACCATCACAAAATAAAAAAAAAGAACAGCTGTAGATCATCCAGGTAACCACACAAAGTATTAAGAACCAAGGGTTCCCAAAGGGTTTTGAAGGGGGTTATTTTAATAATTTCAGCTATTTTCTGTCTCGTGGATTATATGTAAACATCTTTTTATGTAAAATATCTTACTCAGGACAGTACCACATAAAAAATAGCATGAATTTTGTATGATCTGTCTTATTTTGTTAAAATTATTAACATTTTCACAGATTCTGCAAGGGGTTCCCAAACTTCCGCATGTCACTGTAGTTTTGCTGATTTCACAAAAACATTCACTTCAATCTCTCTAAAACACAAATATCAGGTAACATCCAGTTCTTCTGTCATTCCAGTTTGTTCCTTGCAATCTGAAAACATGGAATAAAAAAAGTGCAAGAGATGTTTTGGACTTTCATACTAGAGCTATGAAAATAAGCTGGTATTTCCAAAAAAGTTTTAGAGAATGTAGGAATCTGTCAAGTGCCTGTCTCTAAAAACCTGTTCTGAAACTGAAAGCCGTGTATTATGCTGTCTGGAGACAACACAAGTGAAGAGAACGTTCAGAAACAGATATCAAAGACTTGCTCACAAACTAAAGCTATCTCTGTAGGACAGGTGTTTAAGAACTGCTCACCAAGGCAAACTCATGGGATATTCTCCCATCAGGAGGCAGTTTGGCTCCGAAGCCCAGTGCGGGGAACATCTTGTCGCTGTCATAGTCCTGTATGATCTCCCCCACGGCTTTGAGTGCCATGGCGTAGGCGTTGAGCTGATAGGGATTCATGTAATGAAGGGAAGTGGGCTGGGCTGGGTTGCCTGGGAACCGTGAGAAAGAAAATGTGTACTTTTAGTGCAACTTAACCATTTGACAGGAAAAGTATTCTAATTTAATTGTCAACCACGGTTAAAGTACACACTGTACGTATTCAGGGCTACACTACTGAATAGTATAACATTATAATTCATGACACATTAAACGGGGTCTTGAATTATGAGGTATTTCAATGCATAATACTAACAGTTTAACTACTAATACTACTAATATAATGTAACAATGTTTACAGTTATTTACAACTATTAAGATATGCTCAAAATCATTATGAAACAAAGGTTTAACAAATGCAATTTTCCCTCAGTAAACTCTTAATTAGTGCTTTTTGATAGCAGGGATTAAGGGATTGAGAAAATGGTAGTATATAGAAGTATATAAATATAAAATTGTAAGTTTCCCTCTTTTTGTGTACTCTGAGAGTCTGATATTATGAATCCAGAAGAAAAAAAAATATGAAAGCCAGTGATGTATAAAAATAGATTTGCCAGGATGGCCCTGTAATTCAGTTGGTTTTGCGGTATTCCCTTTGAAACTGCAAATGAATGTAAAAGGCAGGCCTCTCAGTATAATCACACAGATCAGAGCTCTTTATTGCATTAAACCTCACTCATTATGATAGAGGGCGGCTATTACTAGCCCTTTTTTATGCCTCATCTGCATACATTTCAATAATTCCATCAGCCTTCAGATGGAGACGGCACTCACCGTTGGAAGCTGTGAAATCAATCGCCACTGTGAAATTAATCTGAGTCCTGCACAACAAAGAGATACAGAAAAGTAATGGTTATTTCGGTCATACTTCAATCTTGTGAACATTAAGATGCTCCTGGTGTAATAAAAGCATATTATTAAAAAGCGAACACGGTAATACAGACTCTTTTGGAGAGTATATGAAAATGGACAAATTGAGATATCATTATGCATCTTAAACGTAAGAGTGAAAAGTTACCACAAAAATAACAAAAATAATGTAAAAGTCATGTTCTGATGTACACAACATTTGTGTTTTTTCTTGTGTTGTATATGTTCAATTTGACTGACCATTTAGAAATCGGTGTTCCAAATTACTTTTGAGGTTCCATATAATTTAGGTTGGTACTTTATAAGTCTATTTAGACTGCAAGTTAGTTCACAAGAGTGTAAAACAGACTGAATTTTACGAGGTCTAAAAGAGATTAAGGCTTTTTCAGGAATTAAAGGCCTCAGAAATGAACGGTTGTTGATCATGCATGTGTGTTTTTCTCTTATTTGTTCTTTCAATGTTGCACCAGGAGAATAGATGAGCAGGATACTGGGATGGGTGTGTGTTCGCTGGGACGCTGAGCCAAGCTAACTAATGCCGTAAGTACAGATCTGTCTCCTCTCATTAGACTACTCTCATTACCGCGCTTACAGCTGCAGTCACGCACACACACATACATCCCCAAACCAAAAATACACTCTTAGAATGTGTGCAAGACTGTGTATGGTCTGATTTCCTGATAATTAAACATTCCAGCATGTCTACAACTAACTAAAAACAACATTTATTTTTATAAACAACAACAAACAATGGTCAAGTAAACATGAAGCACCCTTACTAGAACTAGCTTGGCTGTAGTAGCTATAGTATGTTTCCAAGACCTTATAACAACAATTTGAAATATATTTGATTTATTACAGAACCAAATTCCCACAGTTGAAAAAAACACCTAATCAATTGTCTCTTGCGAAGAACTAGCTAACATCTGAAGGCATTTTATGCACATTATTAGCTTAATACAATGCTAACACCAAAACCCAATTGGAATCAACTGCCGTGAACTCTGCATGAGGAGTGCTATTTGTGTGCTTCATGGTCTTTAAAGCAATAGAGTTCACACAAAATACAATAATAGGAAATACTATAATAGCCAAAACAATAATAATGGGGTCTAAAACCATTATAAGCACAATCAACTATCCAATCAGTCTCTCATGAGGGTGCATAACCGCTTAGGATGGTGCTTTCAATGGTAGCTGCTAATGTAGACATTGGAAAGTGATATCTTGAGCATGAGACAGCTGAGTAAAGATATCCTACTATTACTCACATTCAGTTGAGACTGAGCCAGTCATACCATCTGTTGGGATAATGGTTACAGCTCTCAGAAAACATGTTTGTGACACACCACACACCCAGTGTGTCATACAGGCATATTAATTGTTGCATAAAATTGTCATATTCATAAATGATGCCTATTTTTCATGGGATTTTGACTGGTTTGTTAAGTCAAAGTCAAAAAACAACATTCATATCAAGCCTCAAAGGCCCCAAACTAGTACAAATCCAAATGTATATAACTGGCCATGACTTACAAATGCCGAGAAGAAAGTTTCACTACAATCTGCAGGTGCAATTCATAGGTTCATCTTTGTTTTTTTATGTGGAAATACTCTAAGTATCACCCAGGAACTTTCGATTGAATAGATCTTTATCAACAGCCCTCGAGATCCACTTTCCTGCCGAGTTTAGTTCCAACTTTGATCAAACTCTGCCTGTAACGTTCTAGTAATCTTGAAGCCCTCGATTAGATTAGGGTTAGAGCTAAACTCTGCAGGAAAGTGGACCTTGAGGTGAGAGAAATGGCAGTGCAACTAAACTGAGCTTCAATTTTAAGCAAAAGATCCACCACCAAATAGGAACCCCAGCTAAAACCCAACTGCACAGCAATGTGGCAAGCTCTAGCTATTCAATTGCCTCTAGCATGCATAGCCTCTAATTAACTGAATATACTGTAAATATTACATTTCTTGTGTTAGACAAGAGAAAGTTTGTTTTATGTGCAAAGTCTGAGGCAAGTTATCCAAGCCAGCTGAGGCTAGTCAACCAATACCATATATAATAAAGGGTTGACAGATGCAGAATTCTGAAATGCTGGACAAAAGTGTACAGCTTGAAAAAAGATCATTCAGGCCACTGGTACAATTGCAGGCCAGAATCTTGATTGATTCTGGCAGGAACTGACAGCCAGTGAGGGCACTTGAGTAGAGGTGAACATGACAGTATTTCCAGAGGTTTCACACAAACTGAACAGCTACATTCTTGGTGCACTTGAGGGGACATCTAACAGTAGTCTACTTGTGAAATGACTAGAACTTAAAGGAGAAGTTCACTTCCAGAGCAAAAATTTACAGATAATTTACCTGCCCCCTTATCATCGAAGATGTTAGTGTCTTTCTTTCTTCAGTCGTAAAGAAATTATGCTTCTTGAGGAAAACATTTCAGGAAGGTTTTCCATATAGTGGACTTCTATGGTGCCCACGAGTTTGAATTTCCAAAATGTAGTTTAAATGCATCTTCAAAGGGCTCTAAACGAAAGTTTTTTTTTGTACAGTTTATGTACTTTTTAACCTCAAATGCTCATCTTGTCTAGCTCTGCAATGCACATGTGAACTCTGTGTAATCCGGGTCAATATAGTTAGGGTATGTCGAAAAACTCCCATCTTATTTTCTTCCGCTAATTTCAAAATCATTCTACATCGCTCTTTTACCTTTTTCTTTTTTTGTAAAGGGTGTTTAAGCCTTCTTGCAATGTTCAGTTTGTAAACACTGGGTCGGTACTTCCGCAGCGATGTAGGATGATTTTGAAGTTGGAGGAGAAACGAGATGGGAGTTTTTCAACATACCCTATAAGTATTGACCCGGATTACACAGACTTCACATGTGCATCGCAGAGCTAGACAAGATGAGCAGTTGAGGTTAAAAAGTATATAAATTGTACTTTTTTTTTTTTTTTTTTTTAGAAAAAAACCGTTCGTTTAGAGCCCTTTGAAGCTGCATTTAAATTGTATTTTGGAAGTTCAAACTTGGGGGCACCACAGAACATTACTGAAAAGTTTTCCTCAAGAAACATAATTTCTTTACTACTGAAGAAAGAAAGGCATAAACTTCTCGGATGACAAGGAGGTGAGTAAATTATCTGTAAATTTTTGTTCTGGCAGTGAACAAGAAACTGAGCGGAACTGGGGTTCAGGAAGGGCCTGATTTTGCCTGTGTTACGGTGAATGATATGAACAGACAGCTGCTGCATTGTTGTCCACAAAAGGTCTCCTGGGTTGACTTCTATGGTTTAACACACCTGTGGGTGACAAGTTTTGACTGGAAAGAAAAGGAAGCCATTTTTTTAAGACTGAGCATGAAGTGATGAGTAGTCCTCAAGGTCTATGTGTCAGAGAGGGTGTAATGTTCTCAGAAAAAAAAGTGTGAAAAAGTGTGATGAAATGTACACCTGCATGTGATCAGCAAAGCAGCAAGAAGAAAACACATGCTACTGCAAGACAGTGCAGAGAGATTTCATGTAGCATCAGAAAAGTAAGAGCCCCAACACTGAGCCCTGTGGGACGCCAGCTCATTCCTGCTCTTGATCTAGATTTAGATTACTGCAGAGTTCAGATTCAACTCTAATCAAACACACCTGAAGATTCTGGGGTTCATTAAAAATTACAGACAGGTGTGTTAAAGCAGGGTTCTGAAGAATAATACATCTTACTGAGCAGGATTGAACAGCTCTGGTGTAGAGGGCAAATTAAATGAAGGCTGTGTGACAGGCTTTTAATGTTTGATTGACATGTATTCATTACTAGTTAAACAGTTATAGAATGAACAGTCTTGATCGCTGTTTAACACGTTCTCTTGGGACTCCTGACTAAGGATTGAGCCCCAAAGTTGCTCCAAAATCAAACATCAAAACCTACCAAAAAGACCTGGCAAAACTCTCTCAAACAGAGAGCAGGCTTACTTACACAGAACCTCATTTTTCTTTCTGCTATAACCCCCTGGGATTTCTTGTCCCAATTTGTTTCCCGAAGCGAGCTGAAAAACAATCTGTAGCTATGCGAGTGGTACCTGACTATAGCAAAATTCATGCTAGAGTGAAAAGACAAAATTGAGAAAAGCATTCATCAGAAAGTTAAAGGGGAAAAGATCATAGCCACACACTACATATATTCCATCCAATAGGGGATGACAGTTTCATAACTAAGAGCTTTGTGGCAATGGCAACCTATTGTGGTACCTGCAATCTAAGTGCTTGTAATGGGGGCGGTTTCTGTGAAAGCAGGTGTGAAACTCAGCGTCTGAGAAAATGAGAGTTGGAAGATGAGGGCTGCCTCTGCCACAGATGGGACTCAGATGTTCAGAGAATATCCACAAGAATATCACGTTTCATTATTTAACAAAATCCCAAAGACACCTGCTTCTGGAATTGTGGGTAAAGCAGAATGGTATTGGTGTGAGTAAAAGGAAATGAAATAAATCTTATGGAGATCAGCCACTTCATATACTGCATTTTTAATCATGCAATTTAAAGCAGCTCACTCATTTCTACACTTCAGTACAGTTTTATATAAAAAATATTTTCTGTCACACACTGGATCCAATTTTTTTTTTCTGGTAGAGCAAGAAAACATTGTCAGAGACATGAATTATGAATTACTGGCCTGACCATGCCAAGAGAGAAAAAAAAAAACACATTCTTATTGTTGAGCTCTGACAAAGATGGATTAAAGTTGACAAAAGCCATCATGCTGGGACAGCTTTCCATTGGTGTGATAGAATGATTAATAAAAGTTGAGTTTTTGTTCTTTTCCCATGGTTTCTAGAAAGCTGATGAGGTGCTCTGTATGCATGAGCCGGTGGCTGGAGAAATGTCTTGTGACATAAGCATGGGAGACGACATATGTTGTTGACTGGAGGTGAGAGGACACTGTCCATATGGAGATGAGGGACTTCAGGGGAATGAAGCAATTTAGTCAATACTGCATTACTTTACCACAATATACATTCTACAAGTCACATATGCAGGACATGTCCACTTTTATGCATCGTAATTCATTTCCTTTAATGAAAATGTTATTAACCAGTTTTGTTTTTGTTTTTTTTTTGCTACTATACCTATAAGGCTTCTATAGGGTTTTTCACATTGTACTTACCCCTACATTATCATTTTACATTCCACAAAAGAAAGGTTTTAAAACGACATGAGGGTGAGTATATGATGACAGAATTAATTTTTTTGAAATGAAATGATACTCTAAATAAAAAACTAAATCTGCCAGAAGGTGTCGGTAATTGTCTTTATGAGTCATTCATTCATTCGATTTGTTCAAACGGCTGATTCATTCAGGAATGACGTAAACGGCTCTCTTTATGAATGGGCCTTTGAATCATTGATTCACACGATTCGTTCAAAATGCGGATTCGCTCAGAAACTAAACACCACTGTGCTGCTCAGAGAAGTGCAACAATTCTGCTATGACTTCAAAGGTATGTTCTCTGCAAAGTTGAGCAAAAACACACAATATTGTGTTTAAAATATGTTATATAATATCAACATATTATTTGCTGAACTGTTGTATAAAACCACATTTAAGCTTGTGAAAGATCGGGACAAAATCAGCACTTGTGTCAAATTGCTCATGCTACCTGTGATACATAAATATGAGACAAAACACATACAAGAGCATTGTTTTGCACCGATATCTTAAATTTTAGGACATAACTGCATTTATAGAGTTGTTTAGCCTCATAACTCATATTTGTCAACAGTCAACTATATGAAATATAAGATGATGTACAGGTCTGGTGGCAGGGCCAGCGCATTATCTGCGTTAAAATATTTTAATTGCGTTATTTATTCATAACTAATTAATTAAGTTAAGGCGTTAAACTGACAGCCCTACTTGTAAAGGTGCAACGCTAGAGCCTTTATGTAAACAGATCATGTGCTGAAATGGGTTAACATTCTATTTGATTCACATCATATATTCTGGTTAGGTTAGTCTTATATTGTTGGAAGTGAGAGTTAATTAGCTGTTAAGCTAACAGATGGAACTAATGACAGTAACAGTGATCTGCCAGTTGAATTCCCAATAGATCACAACAGATTAACGCAAATAAGGGCCGAGTTAACATGCTACAGCATAACATTGTTAATGAATCATGAAACTCTGGATCTTCTCCCTGTGATGTATAAAGACAGCTGTTAGTGCGGCTCAATCCGGGGTGGAAAATCCTCCACCAAACGCACAAACACGGCTGACAACAGCTGTCCTTTGAGATAACTCTACACACAAAGCTGTAATTTACGACTGCAGATGCTTGCAGAGTTCTTCTCCTTGAGGGCTCCCTAATACCAATTAACTGATTGGATTGTTCTTCATCACAATGGCTGTCTCTCCAGAGCGCTGTGCTCTTCATCTCCTGCAGCTAATGAGGTGCACTCCACACTAGTGTCAATCACTACTCAGGGACGCCACAGAAAGACAGATGACAGAGAGATGGCGATGACAAAGATAAGAGGAGAAAAGAGTGAGAAGATAAGAGGAGAATCGCTAGCTGTTTATCACAGTAAAGCATTCAGTAATAGCAGGTCAAATAACTGTCAGTTTGCAGGGAATATATTAATATAATATAATGTAATATAAAGAAAAAAATATGAAAAAAGTGAACAAACAATATATCTAAGGCAATAAGGGGGAAAAGAGTGAGAAAACGGGAGAAATATTATATACACAGCGGTGCGATATTCCAGTAGTGTCAGAACTCTAACTAATTCACTGTTTGTGTATATGCAATGTATACATAAAGATAGTGCCTATTTGACAGTTTGTTTAG